>JAFLJL010009418.1:8463-52964 GCA_018398815.1 Conus ventricosus
AGTCTTTCAGAAATCTACATGCATGAAACATTACAGCTAGATTTACACTTGGGTTCTATGAGTCACAAAATCCAATATTTTCATCCAAAGAAGAGAGCGGGGGTATAGAAGCCCACATCCTTATGCAAAGCAAACAATATTAGCGTTATGTCCACAAACCTCCACTTGACGCCAACAATCTGTAGGGATGGCCATGAGTCAACCACTTCCATGAGAAACTTCAGGATGTACACTGGGCATGGTACAAATAATATTCAAGGGGCATTAAGTGGTTGGGCAGTTGGCGTCAGATCAACAGTATGGTTTTATTCTAGAAGTAGACTTAGAATATCCTCATGAACTACATAACCTCCACAACGATTACCCCCAGGCCGCAGAAAGATTAAAGATGAGTCCCATCGAACCTCCTAAACTTGTGCCTAATCTTCGACACAAGACTAAATATGTGTGTCATTACAGACTCCTACAGTTTTACTTAAAACACGGACTGAAACTAAGGGCTGTTCATAGAATCATTGCTTTTGATCACGAGCCTTTTATGAGGCCATACATCAAGAAGAATACTGATCTTAGAACCCAAGCCACTGATGCTTCAGAAAAAGACTTTTTCAAGTTAATGAACAACAGTTGTTTGGCAAAACTATGGAAAATCCACACAAGCGTAAAGATGTGAAATTAGTTACAAAAGAAAAAACAAGCAATCAAACTAGTCTCTAAACCTAACTATCAAGACTTTAGAAGATTTAACGACAGCCTGGTTGGCATTATGATGAAGAAAAAGGATGTTAAGCTAGACAAACCAGTGTTTATCGGCTTTACCGTATTAGAGTTGTCTAAATTGTTAATGTTAGAATTTATGTATGACTACTTTAAACCGCTGTACCCAAAAGCAAGAGTCCTTTACACAGACACTGACTCTTTTATTTTAGACGTCCCAACTGAAGACTTCTATAAGGATTTAGAAACAGAAGTGGCTAAAGGAGCTGACGGATGGTACGACACATGCGACTATCCAAAAGACAGTCCTTTACATTCAACTGTAAACAAGAAAGTGATTGGAAGGATGAACTCAATGGGACAGTTATAAAAGAATATGTTTGCTTACGGTCGAAGATGTATAGCGTTGCTAGCCAGACTTCTGTAATGAAGAAGGCTAAGGCCATAAGTAAAGAAGTTGTCAAAAAAATATAACTCACGACAACTACAAGCAAGCTCTCTTTGAAAACAAAGTATTTCATCACACAAATGTTAATCTGCGCTCTACTCTTCATCAAGTAAACACAACTGCTGTTAACAAAAAATCACTAGTCTCTAACAATAACAAGAGAACTTACGTCAATCCTGAGTTTTCATTTGCTGTAGGGCATTGGAGAACTTTAAAAGATTAACTTAAGAACCTAACTAGTACTTAACTTAAGAACCTAACTAGTACTTAACTTAAGAACCTAACTAGTACTTAACTTAAGAACCTAACTAGTACTTTCTATAACTTATAATTTACTTGTAATTTACTTGCACTTAACTTAAAAAGTACTTTCTATAACTAACTTAACTTGTACTTATCTAGTTCTTAACTTTATCTAGTTCTTAAAAACTATTCCATAGAAAATGGGTCTACTGCAGGAGGTTGTGATTTTTTTGCAGAAGCGGGTTCTTCTTCTTTTACTGTTTTTGTGGGGGTTTGTGACTTTGCTGCTAATGCTTAGTTCACACTATGGAAACCAGCCTGGAAACAGCCCCAATTTCTTGTCGGGTAACCGAAATCTGCACAGAGAAAACTCACATTACCCCCTTCAACAAACTGCATTACCTCTATCGGATATTCCCGATAGATTTGCCAAGCCTGTTTCCTTCCATCTCAGTCTGCAAAAGTTGTTTGGAAATACAGGCCGAGAAGAAACTAGGACACTGACGCTACCGAGTTTCCATATCATTTCCAAAGTGTGAACAGGTAGGCACAAAATTTTTGTACACGAGACTGACTGAAATTGACCCCCCAAAAAAAAGAAAGGCGAAAATAGCAGGGAAGTCCGTGCAAAACGCGCGCACAGCGTGAATGGCGCGAAAAGAGCAAAAAGGGGAGGAGCTTCGCAGTTTCTGTATAATTTCGTCGAGCGTTCACATTGTCGACAGAAACTCCAGTCACATTTATTTATAGACGGTTTCCAAAGCAGTTTCTTTAACGCGCAGACTGCCACAGTTTCCCACAGTTTCCATAGTGTGAACCTAGCATTAGTATGGCGTTAGACATTTGTATGCTAAAAAAAACCCACCAACAACAACAGCAGCAAATACATAATAATACATCTTATCGTTTGATTGTGATTGTGTTGTTGTTAATTGTGTTGTTAGTGGCGGCGGCGATGTTGTATTACTATCTAACAATTTTTGTTTTGCTGGTTGGTTTGCTTTTTGCAGTCTGTTCCATTCAGATAGTCTATGACCAGCCGCAACACGTCCAGGACTTTTAAACTTAGTAACACTACTCACTTGTGGTACATTCACTTGTGGTACATTCTGCTCCTGCGGACTGTCCTGCGGCGTCTTCATCTCCTGATCGCTCTTTTTTTTTTATTGCGATTAAATTTAATATGATCAAAATTAATATGATTAAAAGTAATTAATCCCATGATGAATGGGCATAAAAATGTCCCAAATCTGTAATATATGTCACATGCAAGAGTTTCTAGGGACTTGTTTAAAACCGGATCTTGTAATAAGTCATATTTTAAATCTTCTTCTGAATCAACCGGCGCCATCTTACTTACTAACTTAGCATATAAACTAATCATTGTCTGCCCCACCGATCTAACCATTTTTTACCCTAGCTGTGCTTCGTACCTAGCGTAGTACTTCTCAACGTCTGAAGTAGACAGTTGCTGAATCTGTTCAATACTTAGTTCAGTGCCTAAATACTGTCTAGCTTTTCCACACGCGGCCAGAGAGTATAATCTTTCTTTATGGCAGTGGTCTGCTGAGTAGCCTACGGAGTAGTCTGCTTGCTCCTCACACTTTAATAGTTCGTCACAATCCATTTTTTAAAAAGCAATAAAAAATAATATAATACTTTTAAAACCATGAGTTTAACGCTGGTTAATTATGCAGTGCCTATCGTAGCTTTAGAATATTTTTTTCTAGTAGCCCTATACTTATCCAAGTCGCTTTCTATTTCCTTTTGAAGTTCAGTTATTTGCTCTAACCTAAACTGTTGAACCTCCATTTTTTAATTAAGATTATTTTTTAAATTTATCTTGTACATATCTTCTTCTTATTAATTCTTCTGGCAGCACTTCATTAACAGAGTAAAACGCAATAAAATCAACATACTTAATGAAAATAAAGTCGAGTACTGTTAGTTTGGTTTTGTCAACCATCACAGTAACCTTGTCAGATGATACAAGGGTGTTTATTTCATCCCCGTTTTTAGTAATTGCAATACCGAGCTTAAGAGGGGCATCCAAGTTTTCAGCCTTTATTTGTATACCTCTAATCAGCGTATGTTCTGGAAAACTAGGATCGCCCTCCCTCGGAGTAATAAATAAGCGAAAAATCATCGTCATTTGCCTAGGTAGTGACAGTAGCGTGGGGGTAAATTCTAAGCCAACGGTGTCATCCCCCACTTCAGCTAAGGACTTCTTTCTCTGTAGCATATATTCAGAACCCTGCCTAGTTATTTCAATCTGTTTTTTCTGTTGTGTTCCTGGAACAAGGCTAACAAGAATGGGCCCTGCATTTAAGGCTTTTCTAAAATTGTTTTTCTTATCAAAGTATACTTTGGGGCTCCGTAGTTCAAACTTTATATTCCAAGCAATTTCAGGAAGCAACGCCCAAGCATTCTCTCTTTTATTAAGTTTGTATTCGTGTTTGCCAAAATCGTTTGCCCTTAAATTTCTTATCTCTTCTAAGGTAGGATATTGCTGTCGTTTTTTGTCTTCAATTTCTGTTCGTTTGTAAACCCCATCATCTGTGTACTCAAATCCATAAATATTTCCTGGCACCTATTAGATCAAACCTGGTTGTGTCTGCTAGGTCTTTTAGCTCTACTGCAGTGCATTTAGGAGCTAGCTGCGCTTTTGATTCTGGCCCGCGAGACATTCTTTTTAATATTAAAATTATAATAAACAAACGTATTTAACTGGGGGGTCAGTCCGCAAGCATAGCTTAGCGTGCTTAGATTTTCCTAACTGCTCTTTTACTTTTTTTAACTCATCTTTGTCCCTTATTATATAATTTTCACTTAAACATTCTTCAAAACTATCTTTGTCCTTAGTGTAAAATAATACGACCGATTTTAACTGCGATCTAAAGTCTTTTAAGACAGCATTGTATTTTTGAGTTAAGAGCCACACAGAAACTAAGGCGTGGCGGCCACTAAAGGCTAGCTTTGACAGAGCTTTTCTTTTTTTAACAATGTCTCGTTCAGCTGAACAGTCATCAATAATAAACAGTGTTTCAGTTCCCTCAAATAGTCTATAGTAATGTTCTAAACAGTCGCTCAGTTTGTCGCTAGGATCAACTAAAAATATATTCTCGTCTGTCCAAATAAACTTCCTTTCTTTGTAAGACTTGTTGTGCTTAATGGTTGCGCAGAATATAACAATGTGCTCGTAATGAAACCTGTAACAAATCAAGTACGAAGACAGTTTTCCCACACCAGTAAACCCGCAGATAAGAGAACAGTGCGGATCTTTTGGCAGAAACTTCAAACTATCCATCTGTTTTTATTAGAATATTTCTTCTGCATTTTAATAATCCACGTCTTTTAGCCTGTTTTCTTCAATGTTTAACTGAGCATCACAAACCATAAAAACATGCATTTGTATTGGTGCGTTTCCATCCATCTGTGGACGTTAGGAGTGCTAGCTGCTGAATTAATTTTTAGTGAAATAAAGTATGGCTAATCCAGTAAAAGTTAAAAATACAACAAGGGCTGTCTTTTCGCTAGTGTGACTGTCAGTGTGAGGCACATTAACAGGTGGCGTGCTTTCTGGGCTGCTTTCTGGCTGTGGGGCGCATATAACTGGATCGCTTTCTTCAGGGCTAGGTACTTTTTTTTTAAATGGATGGTGCAGGCCTTGTGTTTAAGCCTTGATTGGGCCCTAAGTTTTGGTCGTATGAGGATTTCATTATTATAATTCTGTATCATGCCAATCTGTAGTCTAAGGTCAGAGGGTAGCATGTATAATCCATGGCCTACAACAAAGTCAACCTTTGACATAGCATGTGCAAGAACGTCTTGATACCTTTGTATGCTGGCAGGTAAATCAACAGCAGAGTAATAGCATCTTCTAAATTAGCTAGAAATTGTTTTCTAGCGTCAAATGCTAGACTTAGTCTGTGCTTGTGCTCCTAATAGGCACCAAACGTATGTCCTTATGGAGTCATTAAGTCTTTGCACTCCTGGCATTGTTAGGCCTTTACTTTCATCTAAGATAAATGTTGTCCAGGCATCAGGGTGTTTTTGTTCAATTGACCCTAATCGAACTTGTTTGTCTGGTTGAAAAGAGGTGTGGCCAGGCCAGTAGTCATAATTATATTCTCTTTTTGCACCCACAAATACAATGTGCCTAACCCATGATTGCGGTCTAACTTTTGTCTAAAGTTAGTTGAGGGTTTAATGTTAAATTCGTTGCGGATTCTTTCATATGCATTAGTGTCCATTGGGCTTTTAAATTGATTAAACGCGTTGTCGTTAGGGAGGGGCACTTGTAGTTCAGTTAGTATTCGTCTGTACTGGTAATAAACATGAAAGTTATATACTGACCTTACCAAAGGATTGGGATGGTTTAAATGGTTTGCATATGAACACCGCAGCCAGTAGTTGCGCAGTAAATGGCAAAATTTAACTGATTCTGGAAAAAAAGCCATAGGGCGGGATGACCATGCTGACGGCACTCTGTCGCTCTTTATTGGCGGATTTAAATATTTAGGTAGTGGATTTACAAGTCTGACTTGGAAGCCATATGATTCATCTACTGCAATGGTTAAATTGCTGAAGTCCAAAGATTTGGGGTTATAAAACGCTCCTACATTGTAAGTGGCACTTTCGTTATATTTAAAAGGTTCCATTTTTAAATAGTTTTTAAAAATAGTTATAAAAAGATGTACATCTATATAACCCAACAAAACAAACGTGTGTTCTTAACGTACCCAATTGTCAATTGGCGCGGTAGTTGTAGGATTGCCCTTAAAGAAATTGGCTTTAAAGTTATGTGGGCTAACATATCTGAAAAAGCTCAGAATAACTGGATTAATATTAGTAACGAGGTGGGCAATCAAATAACTCATGTGCAAATACCTGATGGGTACTACAACTTTTGTTTTTTAAAAGAAGTACTTAGCGAATTTGGTATATTGTTAACAATTAACGAAGCAAACCTCAGAATTACTATGAATTTTCCACTAGAAGAAAGAAGAGAGTACACTTTCCCTAGAGGGCTTGCTCGAATTTTAGGCTTTCACAGTAATGATAGATTTTATAGATTTAGTACAAGAGAAGGAGTCTATCAATTTGAAGGTAATAAACCTTCTGATTTTCTCGTGAACCCAATTTTGTATGTCCATTTACAACAGTTAAAAACAGATGCTAATTTGTTTGATGGCTATCCGTCTACAGTTCTACGAGCACTGCCGTCAATTAAGGCAGGGTTTTGCGATTATCAGTTATACAGATTTGACGGAAACAGTCAATTTAAAGAATTAATTGAGGGGCCTATAAATTCATTGGATGTAAATATAACTAATCAAGATGGAAGGCTAGTTGTTTGTTCTGATTTGTTGGTGGTGCTGGTAGTGTGCCATGACTCTGAGAAAAAGTGCGTAGCAGAAACAGCGTACTGTTAACCCTTAATTTTTATGCCCATGCATGGAGAGAATGTAAATATCTTCGTTCACGATCACCAAATCTTATCTTGCACGTAAGCCCCATTTTAAAGTACTGATTTTGTCGATTTTTCCTGTTTTTGCGTGTTAAGTTTGGTTGTAAACAGGTGTTAATTTTGGCCAAAAGTAGCATGAGAAGCACGTGATTTGTATGTGAAAAGGGGGGTTTTCGTGCAAAATAACATGGGTGGTCTTAAACATTGATATTTACATTCTCTTGTTCTCATTGCTTTTGAATCACGTTCGGTTGTATTTTTTTCCTGCTCATAGCCTTCTGTACTTTTTAACCTAAAAGTCATATGCAAATCTGTTTCTGCTACGCACTTTTTCTCAGAGTCATGGCACACTATCAGTAACTGTGTATTGGCGCCACACACCTTCATGTTGATTTGCCGTTCATTGTTTTGAGTGTCATACAAAGACTTGGAAACAGAAGCAGGCAAACGATGATCATTGTCAGCTACATGTTTATCAGTATAAACATTTTTTATTGTCAGAATCAGCACCATAGAGCAAACTGGGCAGAGTTGGCAAAAATAAACCAGATGGAGATGAAAAGGCTGCCTGTGTTTCACAGTGTTATCCCTGTTAATCTGGAGGGGGCACTTTCTGCGACACACAGCATGGACGCTGTGGTAGTAACGTGAGAGGCTATAATGTCTACATCAAAGATTCCTTCTTTTTTTCTTTTCTATTTATTTATTTATTTGTATACTTATTTACTGAAAAATCCTTTGCTTTTATATATATATATATTATATAAATATATATATAATATATATATATATATATTAATATATATATATATATATATATATTAATTTCCTTATTTATTAAGGCATTTATTTACGTATGTAGGTATTAATTTCCATATGTATTCAATTTGAGATATTCAGACAGAGAGAGAGAGAGAGAGAGAGAGAGAGAGAGAGAGAGACAGAGAGAGACAGAGAGAGACAGAGAGACAGAGAAAGAGAGAGAGAGAGAGAGAGAGAGAGAGAGAGAGACAAAGAGAGACACAGAGAGAGAGAGAGAGAGAGAGAGAGAGAGAGAGAGAGAGAGAGAGAGAGAGAGAGAGAGAGAGAGAATACGAATACCAACACTTTAATGTGGTTTAGGCTATTAAGGCCCATGGACCAAAAACGGACTATGGAGAAATGGGACGGTGGAACACGGTAGGTGTGAGGGCTCGGGAAATGGCGTGAGGAGGGAGGCAGATATATGAAACTTATGTGGAAACAACGTTGTACAATTGGCCTTTACAAACGTTCATCGTGACATGGATCCCACATCGTGGTAGTAAACATATTTGTAACTAATCCTTGGACTGTCAATCACACATAGTAATAGTCCACTTCACAACTTTACAACAAAACAGTCACGATGGGTCCTAGTAAGGATTTCCTTTCACAACATTGCTCCAGGTAGAAGTGATGTTTTGAACTTGGCCACAAACATGGAGGAGATTGACCAAGGTCTTCCCTCTTTCCACAATAGCTGTCATTATTTGTGTGTGAATGTTTTTATTGACAAGATTATGTGTGCTGCTGCACACCAGCTTCTGTAGTAAGCTAGGCGCTGTCTGTGCCACATGTGCTTGATGTTCTCATTGCTTTTGAATCACGTTCGGTTGTATTTTTTCCTGCTCATAAGCCTTCAGTACTTTTTAAGCTAACAGTAATATGCAAATCTGTTTCTGCTACGCACTTTTTCTCAGAGTCATTGCACACTATCAGTAACTGTGTATTGGCGCCACACACTTTCATGTTGATTTGCTGTTCATTGTTTTGAGTGTCATACAAAGACTGGGAAACAGAAGCAGGCAAACGATGATCATTGTCAGCTACATGTTTATCAGTATAAACATTTTTTTATTGTCAGCATCAGCACCATAGAACAAACTGGGCAGAGTTGGCAAAAATAAACCAAATGGAGATGAAAAGGCTGCCTTGCCTACCTTGGCTTCTTCTGTGTTTCACAGTGTTATCCCTGTTTATCTGGAGGGTGCACTTTCTGCGACACACAGCATGGACGCTGTGGTAGTAACGTGACAGGCTATAATGGGTTATAGTATTGAACCTCAGGACGACGTCTGACGTCTGAAAAGGCATGCCTTCAGACGCCCACCCAACCAAACGCTGCGGGTTCGAATCCCGGCCGAGCAACGAAAAAAAAAATGAAGAAAATAAAATGTGAAGAATAGTTAATTAGTTACTTAATTAAGTAGTACGTAAGGAAGTCAGTCAGTTAGTCAGTTAGGTAGGTAGGTAGTTAGCTATTTAATTAATTAGTTAGTTAATTATAATGTGTTTTATCTTTTTGTTTTTTGCTTCTACCTGACTACAAGTAGTAAAGAGTCTCTTTTTGTCTGTCTCGAACTTTGGAATTGTCTTTTATAAAGATGAAAAAAATATGTACATGCATACATACATAAGAAAATAAAAATAAATAAATGAATAGAGCACAAAACAAACAATTAAGAGATGGAAATAGGAAGATAAAGAAAGAAATAAGAACCAAATGTAAGACAGGGAGGATTGATGTGCACTTAAGACGCTATGAGAAGATGATTATAAAATTCAGAATAATGGAACTAACTAACTAACAAATTAAGTAATGAACCAATTCTTTTTTCACTTATCCACCATGCAGACTTCGGGTTTTGTTTTCCCTTTTGTTTATCTCTCTTGCTTTTTGGGGTCTTTTCCTGCCCTCCCTTCTTCCTTCCTTCCTTGTTTCCATCCTTTCTTTCTTTCTTTCTTTTTGTCTTTCTTCTTCCGTTTTTTCTTAAATGCTCTAGTGGTATTATTCTGACAATGTCTATATTATCCTCAATGAAGTTTTTAATAATTCATCAAAATCTGCATGGTACATCAAAGATTCCTTCTTTTTCTTTTCTATTTATTTATTTATTTGTACACTTATTCACTGAAAAATCCTTTGCTTTTTATATATATATATATATATATATATATATATATATATATATATATATATTATATATATATATATAGATATAATATATATATATATCTATATATATATGTAGGTATTAATTTGCATATGTATTCAATTTGTGATTTTTCAGAGAGAGAGAGAGAGAGAGAGAGGGAGAGAGAGAGAGAGTGGGGAGGGAGAGAGAGTGAGTGAGAGAGAGAGAGAGAGAGAGAGAATGCGAATGCGAATGCGAATATTTATTCAGATTAAGGCCATAGCCCATACTGAAGGGGTGGTACCCGCAATATATACAATATCAATTACTGAAATGAGGAAAATGACAAGAGAAAGCAAGTACATATGTATCATACAATGTTATTAGGAATACACAGTACGTAACCTCTTTTGTGCTTCATAAATGTACATAGCAAGGTTAAAGAGAATGACTTCATTTCTTGATGCCAGGAGTAAATTAACTCTGAAAATACAAGGGTCAGAATAAAACTTTGGCTTTATGAATTTATCCTGAGGTCATGAAAAAGCAGGACAGCAAAAAAGGAAATGGATTTCATCTTCCTTGGCCAGGTTACATAAACGACATGTCAGTTCATTATCACTCACAGCACTGTATCTGAAACGGTGACACGCTATATCAGAAACACCAAATCTAAACTTACTTAGCGCACTCTTAATATATCTGTTCATATCCATTTTAATGTATGGCTCTATCACATTAGTTGTTTTAAAGAGTCTGTACTGCGCAAATCTGTCACTGCTATAAATATGATCATGCCAGTCCTGCCATCTGCAGTCAAATTCTTTGTTTAAAACATTTCAAGAACCTACAATATTTTCAACACCCTGGTTATCCCAAACATAAGCAAAGCCATATGAATTTAAACAGTGACGAACATTGGTAGCCCATGTCTTCTTGCCATTTGAATCCAAATTTCTCAATATCTTATAAGCTTTAAAAGGTATTTTAATTTCGTCCATTCTTGTTATTTTCAACCGTATTTAATGCATTTCAAAAACGAATTAACATAAATCGATATCTTCCCAGATCACCATATACTAAATCATTCTGTGTTCGATTATCTACATTCAAAAATTTTTTCATGGCATACAAATGCACATTTTCAATTACGACGCTTTTCTCAAGTGCCCAAATTTCTGCTCCATATTGTAGGATTGGCTGCACCTGAGAGTCAAACAGCTTTGAGAAAACTGTAAAAGCGCTACAATTCAGTTTATATAAAATGTGAAGTATAACTGTAACTGCTCTCTTTGCTCTGTTTGCAATATCTTGGCATCCAAAAGTGAAACTTAATCTGGTTGTGAAATAGAATCCTAAATACTTATATGCATTGACTACAGCAATATACTGACCGTCATAAATCCACCTCTCATTTCGTGCCAAATAACCACCTTTACGAAAGACAATAATATTGGTCTTATTCATATTTACTTTTAATTCTAATCTGGTTGCAGCAGAATACAAGCTTTTCAGCTGCCTTTGAAGTCCAACGACCGTTGTAGACAATAAAACTATATCGTCGGCAAAAAGCAACACAAATAACTCCAAGAAGTCAAAGGTTACACCATGTTTTCCATTTTGAATAATTTCCAACGCTAATTCATTTATGAACAAAGAAAACAAAACTGGACTACAGACGTCCCCTTGCTTAACTCCTCTGGTACACTTGACAAAATCTGATAAATTTGCTCCGGATCTGATCTTAGCCTTCACCTCACAATACATACTCTTTACACAACGATACGTTTACCCTTAATTCCATTTTTTAATAGAACAGGCCATAGTAGTTTCCGTGAAACTGAATCAAATGCTTTTTCAAAATCCACAAAAGCAACATATAGCTTCTGATTATTTACAAATTGTTTTTGAAACTGCGGCTAACAAAGTAAACATATGATCAACTGTGGAATAATCTTTCTTGAATCCTGCTTGGTGTTCTCCTGTTACATTATTCTGAGATATCCATTCATGTAATCGCTTATTAACAACGGAACTATAAAGTTTACTGCATATATTGCATAAAGAAATACCTCTATAATTGTCTACATCATTTGCATCACCCTTTTTAAACAAGGGCAATATTATGGATTCTTTCCAATCCTCGGGATAAATGCCGGTGTCAAACAGAAAGTTAAACAGTTTACATAAAAAGTTTACGACAAACTCACCAGAATTCTGAAAAACTCTCCAATAATACCATCAGGTCCAGCACTTTTACCATTTTTCAATTTTCTAATCGCTAGTAATATTTCTTCTCTGGAAATTGGTCTATCATATGTATTGTCTTCACAATGTATTGCCTCATTGATCACTGTGGACTCTTGCTCAACCTTTTCTAACACATTTTTAAAATGTAAGAACCAGTCTTGTACTGAAATGCTATTTACAGGTTGTGTTTTCTTTCTTGATATCTTGTGTATAGTATTCCAGAATAATTGCTGATTCTTAGCTGAAGACATAAGATCACTCAGCAAAGAATCATTGTATTCTTTCTCTTTTCTTTTATTTAAATTTTTGTACTCCCTTCTTGCTATACAAAACTCTGTTCTATCATCTTTATCCAATGTTTTCAAAAAAACTCTGAATAGTTTACGTAGTTTACTTTTGGCTACCCTGCATTCATGATCAAACCAACCCTGTTCGAAATTCTTGTTTACTTGTTTAGTTTTCCTCATACTTTCAGCCTGTTCTTTGACAGTTGTATTAAATATAGACAACGCTTGGTTAACGTCTTCACAAATAAGGTTTTCAGCAGCTTTCAATGTTTCTAGAACCCTGGTGAATTCATGAGATACGTAAACTGTTGACCATATTCTGAATTCCAGCAATACTGAACAATGAACTCACTATTCTGTAAACTAGGAGCACAATTGTTATGTATTTGATCAGTCTGCATTCCAATACACAGCACTAGTGGTAAGTGATCAGAATCATATCTTTCCATTACATTAAGCGTAATCCTTTCATACAATAATTCGAAAAGTTGAACAGATGCTAAAAAGTAGTCATTTACACTGCTCCCTACATCAGATATGTACGTGAAACGGCCTTCAAGGTCGCCATTACATACTCCATTTAGAATTGTCAGTCCCAATACAGTGCACATGCTAAGTAATTTCTTCCCATACAAATTTAATACTTTGTCTTGAGAACATCTTTCATGTTTACTGTTAACCTCCTTGACATAGTTTACGTATAAATCACTTTCGCAATACAAATTCTGGAGAAACATTAGAAGTTCTTGCGTTCATGTCTCCACAAAATAGTAATTCTACATCAACAAAAGACATTAAATTATTGACAACACAATTTTCCAACAATTCAATACATTATCGAAACCACACCTGGTGTAAAAAGGTGCATTTTTCCGGAGGGACATACACACATACGAGCAAAACATTCTTACTAAAAACACAAAAAAATCTTTATCAAACATAAATAGCATTGCATACTGAAAGTCACAATCCACTTGTTTAATATATGGCAGAAGACTTTTCCGTACCATACAGACCAATCCTCCTGAACACCGACCCTGTTTCGTAAGTCTTACTGCCGGTTTTACAAACAGTTCATGTTCCGAAAAAATGTTCAACTCGAACGATTCAGCAAAGGTTTCAACCAAACAGACAAAATCAAAAGAAGAAATAAACTTAATAAAATCTTTGTCACGTAATTTACGAGAGAGAGAGAGAGAGAGAGAGAGAGAGAGAGAGAGAGAGAGAGAGAGAGAGAGAATACGACGAATGCCAATACTTTAATGTGGTTTAGGCTATTAAGGCCCATGGATAAACAAACGGACTATGGAGAAATGGGATGGTGGAACACGGTAGGTGTGAGGGCTCGGGAAATGGAGTGAGGAGGGAGGCAGTTATATGAAACTTATGTGGAAACAACGTTGTACAATTGGCCCTTTACAAACGTTCATCGTGACATGGATCCCACATCGTGGAGGATCACATGTGAATGTTTTATTGACAAGATTATGTGTGCTGCTGCACACCAGCTTCTCTAGAAAGCTAGGCGCTGTCTGTGCCACATGTGCTTGATGTTCACATTGCTTTTGAATCACGTTCGGTTGTATTTTTTTCCTGCTCATAGCCTTCTGTACTATTTAAGCTAACAGTCATATGCAAATCTGTTTGTGCTACGCACTTTTTCTCAGTCATGGCACACTATCAGTAACGTGTATTGGCGCCACACAGTTTCATGTTGATTTGCCGTTCATTTGTGTGAGTGTCATACAAAGACTTGGAAACAGAAGCAGGCAAACGATGATCATTGTCAGCTACATGTTTATCAGTATATACATTGTTTTTTTCATTGTCAGCATCAGCACCATAGAACAAACTGGGCAGAGTTGGCAAAATAAACCAGATGGAAATGAAAAGGCTGCCTTGCCTACCCTTGGCTTCTTCTGTGTTTCACAGTGTTATCCCTGTTTATCTGGAGGCTATAATGGGTTATAGTATTGAACCTCAGGACGACGACAATGTGATTTCCTTTGACTTCAGTTTTGAACGGGAATAGCGTCATGTTCTGCAGTGTTGAGTTCAGCATACTTTCTAAAGTTGCCGGGAGACTCCTAACAGGCATACCAACAGACTTGTGTAGGAAACAACTGAATATTTGAAGTTGCTGCTGGTTAGGAGGAACAAAAGTGAACTTCATATGGCATAAATGTCTCAATGAAATAGTAGGTGTCTGTTTGCAGTGGGGTAAGACATCCGTCTGAAAAGGCACACCTTCAGATGCCCACCCAACCCCAAAAAGCTGGGGGTTTGAATCCCGGCCGAGCAACGAAAAAAAAAAATGAAGAAAAAAAAAGAGAAGAACATTAATTAGTTAGTTAGTTAAGTAGTAAGTAAGGTATCAGTCAGTTAGTTAGGTAGGTAGGTAGTTAGCTATCTCATTAGTTAGTTAGTTAATTAGAATATGTTTTCCCTTTTTTGTTTTTTGGCTTCTACCAGACTACATATATATATATATATATATATATATATTTATATATATATTTATATATATATATATATATTTTATATATATATGTGTGTGTGTGTGTGTGTGTGTGTGTGTGTGTGTTACAGCCGTATTGTTAATGCCCGGGCCATATGGAAAATTTTACCATAAACAAACCCCATACCGTCTAAAGACATTAGTCGGTATGGTTTTAATGTGTTATATCATAATCATTTTGGAAAATAATAAAGGGTCAGAGCTCTGTGTGTGGGGTGTGTGTGTGTGTGTGTGTGTGTGTGTGTGTGTGTGTGTGTGTGTGTGTGTGTTGTGTGCCGCGTGTGTGCATGTGTGGGGTGCAGTGTATTGAGTGTATTTTATGTATGTGTGTGCTCGTGTGTGTGCCCCGTGTGTGTGTGTGTGTGCACGCGTGTGTGCATGTGTGTGTGTGTGTGGCAGCGTGTGTGTGTGTGTGTGTGCGTGTGTGTATGGTGTACGTGCGCGCGTGTGATGCACGCGTGTGTGTGCGTGTGTGTGCATTGTATGTGAGTGTATGTATTAATGGTTGTGCGTGTGTGAATGTGTGTGTGTGTGCGTGTGTGGAATGTGTGTGTGTGTGTCTGTGTGTCCGGGTGCGTGTTAATAAGGATACACATAATGCACACATAAAAAATCCACTTATGTGCATGCACACCCCACACACCCCACACACACACACACACACACGCACACACACACCCCACACACGCACACACACACACACCCCACACACACACACACACACACACACACACATTGATGAGAGAGAGAGAGAAGAGAGAGAGAGAGAGAGAGAGAGAGAGAGAGAGAGAGGAAAAGATTTATCCATGACCAACATCACACACTTAAGGGGGTGAAATTTTTTTTCTCCTTTATTTGCTTACAACAGCAAGAACAACAGCATTAAAATAGAGGTACGTAACATCAAGCGAGTTATGGTTTGTTGTGAGAATTCCGTCCTTTCTAAACACAAAGAAAACATTCATGATGAAGAAGAGAGGCGGGTGGGTCTGGCAAGTATTCACCACCGCTGAAAACATCGACGATAGGGATGGGAAGAGAATGAGAAAAAGGTACAATATATCTCGAAATCACTGCTCCTTTTCCAACACAAAAACATTAAAGGGGGTGTATTTTTGAAGATGGCATGGACGAAGAAGAAAGTCTCGGGTGTGAATTTTTTTCCTGTCAAGTATTCATCACTGAAAACATTCGTGATATGGACGATAGGGATCGAAGTTTTGAGAGATAAAAAGGAAAAAAGGGTTAAAAAACGTTCAAAAAAAGGGGAAAAAAAGGGGTTAAAACGTGAGAAGCGGTGGCAAGATCTGTGTTGACAGATGATGTTTCCTATAAAAACCATTTATATCGTAGTAAAACGGCTGCTGAGACAACATGGATGATGATGACATATCGAAGATAATGAAAAGAAAAGGGTTAAAAGGGGAGGTGACAGATGTTACTGTACTCATTTTCGTATATTACGCAGAGTAAGCCCTATGACACGCTGGTTTTTTGTTGGGTTTTGTTTTTTGTTTGTTTGTTTTCGTTCAAACAAGAAGTAGCGTTGCAGTAATAGTAGTAGTCGGCCCCCAATTTTCCCTTACGCACTCTGTGTTAGGAACAAGGCGTTTTGATACATGTGGCTTTTCGATTTTCTAGACGCCCTTTTTTTCGAGTGACGTTTGGGAGGTCAATGATCGTACTGCGGCCTTAGCCTGGCGAGCTTCTCGAACAGCCTTTCTCAAATTGTCGTTGGACTCAATGATACGATATTTCAACTTTTCCTCCATACAGAGGGAAGATCACAGAACCCATTAGAATTCTGGCTTCAGGGAAAGTCCTCGTTCACATTTTGATAAGGCTTTTTCCATTCGTATTCGGAAATGGTCCCGCGCACACAGACTTAGCAGTAAAACAAACCACGCCCATTTTCACGTTAGAGTCCTTTTTTTCCGGGGTCCAAGAAAACCCTCAAGGCGCTCGTGGAAGGTTGCTGAATAGAGTACATCTTCAGATTGGAGTTCCGCGCGTAACTGGCGCCAAATGTCGCTTTCCTTCCTCGCCCACCATCTCCCCATCTCCGATAACTACGGCAACGGCCGAAGTAGTGGAAGTACTACTGCTACCACGATGACACCCGCGGTTGTAATAGTAGTAGTGGTAGTGGTGGTGGCGGTATTGGTCGATGCTGTAGCGGCTGAAACCGGGGTTTTTCTGCAGCGGCAGAAGAAAGAGGCTGCTGCTGTTTTGACAATATTCATGATCTGACTGACAAGAATCATCAGTGGCCTCTGACTGCTGCTGCGGTTTACCAAAGTCGTCATCATCGGCGGCGGCGGTGGTGGTGGTTGTACCGCCTCCTCTACCAGATGCTGCTGCTGCTGAGCAGAGAGTGGCATAGGAGAGGAGGAGGAGGAGGGAGAAGAGGAAGAGGAGGAGAAAAACGGGAAAGAGAGACCCCTTGTGGGTGATGTTAAAAGTAGCAGTGGGGGCGGGAACTGTAGTTGACATGTTGGAGTTGTCGGGTTGAGTAGGCCGGGCTTCTTCTTTCTGGGCCAGGATAGATCTTGCCAGGGCGAGTGCCAGGGGGAGAATGAAACGAAACGACGGCGGGGGGTCTTTTTAAGCGACTGACCCCTCCTCCTCCTAGACCATTATCATATTCGTCAATACAGACTTTCCCAAACAGTTGAGCGCCGTAGAGTTCTCTGGCATGGTTCATATCTCGTGGCTTCGGGTCACCCACCTTTTGCAGACCCTCGATGAAGTTCACCATAGGACGCCGAGTTTGTTAAGCAGGTAACCACAACGGCCGTCGGTCTTCGCACGTTCTCCACAGATGCTCTAGATCGGGATCGTCCATCTTCTCGCCACTTTTTCAGGCCGATCCAGCACGGTAGCACGTTACCACATCCTGGCTGGATTCGTTTCGGGCCTCAAAGACGTCAAACGAAACCCGCTTTGACCTACTCAGGGCGGACTGTTTATGGCGTCGCGCCCATTCCTTGCCAAAAGACTGAACGCGACATTCTAGTCTTCCTCCAGTTTGGCGTTCACCACGCGCCCGCCGTCCTCTTCATCATCACGGTCATCATCATCATCGTTCCGCCGCTGACTCGTCATCGACGAGACTAGGCCCAAGGCTTATCCAACTCCAGCGCGTAGACGAAAGCACATTATTTCGCATTTCAAATGGTTGGAAATGAGACCCTGTCTTTGCCGGGCCAAAAGCCAGTCGGCGATAAAACCCAAACCAGGCGCTGCGACTACCGACTGTGTTGTCCGAGAAAAACCCGTCTTCTTTTTTTCCTCCTCCGAAGCGGCCTCTCCTAGATCTTGACGCATTTTGCGCACTAACTGGTGCAGTTTTGCCCGGCCGCATGTGCCCACGAAGGGCCCGCACAACGTTGGGGCTCAGGCTCAACAGAGGCATTTTGGCCGTCTTCGTAATACCCCGCTCAAAATCGGCGACAGCGTTGGAGTCCTGCCCTAGCGAATGCAATGAGCGTTATAGCCCTTTGGATCGTTGTTTTTTTTCAAAATCCACCTCACAGACCCGCGTTCTAGCGTCGCGTCATCTCGCAAGTACTTTTCCACCATCATCCCCATGATGAATCTATCATCATCATAGTCATCTTCATCATCTTCAAAGTCCTCGTCATCATCATCATCGTCATCATCGTACTCATCATCATAGTACGGTCCCACATCCAAAGCTTTCAGCAGCTTCTCCTGATCCGCTACATTTCTTTTTCGCACCATTTTGGATCATAAACCGGGGCCCCGCTCGGGATCATTTTGTCAGGAACCGGTTGTAACAGTCAGCCTCTTCCCCCCGGGTCCCATGATACTTTTCGCGATCAGTAACTCCAGCCTAGGTTCTTCTATCAGCGACAACAAGGCGTCGGCTCGAACGGGGGGCCCTGGAAAAACGTTTTGTTCCAGCGAGAGTACCCCTCCGGCTTCCTCAGCACGCGTTTGATATCGGACGCCAGACCCCTAGCCACACGTATTTGTTTCGTTGAAGATAGCCCCGGGTGGTGGCCAAACTTCGGGGCTGCGGGGGGGAAAGGGTTTCCACGATTTTGATGACGATGATGAATGGCGGTGACTACTACCGCGGAGTCGGCAGTCAGATAAACCATCAGTCAGATCTTCTCCGTCTTCGTCACCACTTCCATGGGGTGTCCTCTTCCTCCTGGGCAGAGAGTATGTAGCCCCAAAAGGGGAGGAGGGTTGCGCCTAAATCATTGTCTTGCGCCACGCCGTGGTGTTTGTGGTGTGGGTCTTGATGCGCTACTGCTGCGGTGGCGGCGGGGGTGGCTGTGACTCTAAAAAAACGCCCCCCCGCGGGTGTCATGCATATATAATATATATAGTTCCTCCTCCGCCGCAGCCTCTCAAGTTACGCGGTGTATCTTTTTCTTCCTGCCCTTTCAAATGTGAGGCGAAGATGTCTCTAACCACCGATAGAACCGAATATAAAAAGTAGATCGCGTTCACGATCCAAGTTTGTTTTTCTCTCAACAACCCACAACGAAAGGGCAGTAGTTAAATTCCATTCGCTTTATTTCATCATCTTGTTCTTCTTTTCCACGACCTCGCGTGTGTGTTGTGAAGAAATCTCCAAATGCTAGGAACCCGAATTTTAAATTAGAGAAGAAACGATTACCTTTACATTCACAATCTCAAGAGGGTGAGAAGAGAGGGGGGAAAAAACCCAACCATTTGGGACTTTTACGGAAACATCAACTTTTGCCCGCGCCTCCAAATGGTAGTAGGTAAACTTATTTCTTCAGCAATCTTTTCTTTTTTTCTCTTTCCCACCACGCCCGCGACAAAGAAAAAGTCTTTCGACTAATTATGATGCGACGAAATCTCCACCACCAACCGCAACAACAAAAATGGAACCGAAGAAAATATTACAAAGAAGTACATTTTCATCCAAGTTTTAGTTTTTCCCCAACACAAAAATCGAAAGGGGTTTTAAAAAAAAACCTATCGCTTTACAGAAACAACACCACCACCACCAACTTTTAATTTTTAAGAATTTCCGAAAGGATTTTCTTCGCTTTAGATTTCTTCAGGTCCCAAAAGGGGGGTGGTCAACTCATTTCTTCCAACAACATCTTTATTTTTCTTTTCCCGCGCGTGTGAAGAGGAAACTTTCGAATACAAATGTGCGAAGTCACAATACCTCACGTTCACAATCCGAGTTCGTTCGAAAGTCCAAAGGGTAAAAACCTTTTTCAAAGTCGCAGCATCGGGTTTTGTTTCGTTTTCACGAAGAAGAAGTCTTTCGAATATGATGATGCCAATACCATCACCAACGTTTTAAACTTTACGTTCACAATCCAAGTTTTTTCCCTCTTAAAAGAATAAAACCATTCGCTTTATTTCAAGTTTCATAAAGTCTTCCGACTATGATGATCCGACAAAGTCTTTAATACAAGCACCACCACCACCACCAACAAGAAGAGGAACCGAATATAAAACAAGTAGCTTACTACTTTCACATAACAATCCAAATTTGTTTGGGTTTTTCTTTTCTTCCCAAGTCCAAAGGTTAAAAAAAACCACCATTTGCTCAAGTTGCAACACCAACCTTTACTTTAAAGTTCACAAAATCCAAAGAGTTAAAAAGCTCGCAAGTTGGAGCATCCGTTTTCTTTTGCTTTTCCTTTTCGTGCGAAAAGTCTTTCTTCGAAGTCTCTAAACAACAACACCAACAACAGGAACCGAATATACGAAAAGTAGATTACTAAAACTACAAATTCACAAATCCAAAGTTGTTTTTTTTTTGTGTGTTTTTTTTTTATATAAAAGTCGAAAGGGGGGTAAACTTATTTCTTCAAGCATCGTTTTCCTTTCTTTTTCGCGTGGGTGTGAAGAAGAAGAAGAAGTCTTTCGACTACGATGATGATCAAGAAGTCTCTCTAAACAAACACCACCACCAACAATAAGAACCGAATATAAACCTCACAAAGGGGGTTTTTTTAAATTTCTACACGAAGTCAAAAGGATAAAACCTGTCGCTTCAAACAACACTACCACCACCAACAATAGGAACCGAATATTACAAGTAGACAAACCAAAGTTTTCGGTTGTTTTTTTTCTTCTACCCACAAAGTCAAAAAGGGTAAAAATCAACACCAACAACAGTAATAGGAACCGAATCTACAAAAGTAGATTATTACTACTACTACCACCTTACAGGGGGTCTCACACACAATTCAAAAATGGTTGTTGTTTTTTCCACCACAAGTCGAAAAAGTAAAAACAATTCGCTTTATAGAGTGTGTGGGTTTTTTCCTCCACAAGTCAGTCGCGAAGACGTCCTCTAAACAAACACCAACCAACAAAATAGGAACCGAATATCAAAAGTAGACAAACCAAAGTTGTTTTTATTTTCTAAACCCCCAAAGTCAAAAGGTCAATCAACACCAAACCCCAACAATAATAATAGGAAAACCCAATATACCAAAAATAGATTACTACAAATATCTAAAGGGGACACAACAATCCAAAAGTGGTGGTTGTGTTTTTTCCACCACAAGTCAAAAAGGTTAAACCGTTTTCTTTGTACAGTCCAAAAGTTTGTTGCGGTTTTATTCTACCACAAGTCAAAAAGGTAAAACCATTCGCTTTATAGTACAATCCAAAAGTTTTTTGTTTATCTTCCACAAGTCAAAAAAGGGTTAAACCATTCGGTCGTTTTTTTTTTCCCCTTTCCCAATCAAAAAGGTAAAACCATTCGCTTCATAGTACATCCAAAAGTTGTTGCGGTTTTATTCTTCCACAAGTCAAAAGGTAAAACCATTCGCTTTATAATAGGAACCGAATGTAAAACGTAAAACCGTCCAAAGTTTTTTTTTTCTACAAAGTCAAAAGGGGCAATCAACACCACCAACAAATAGGAACCGAATATACAAATAGATTACTACTACACTATCTTTAAGGGGCACAAAACAATCCAAAGTGGTGGTTTGTTTTTTCCACCACAAGTCAAAAGGGTAAAAACCTTCGCTTTGTACAATCCAAAAGTTGTTGTGGTTTATTCTACCCACAAGTCAAAAAGGTAAAACCATTCGCTTTATAGTACAATCCAAAAGTTGTTGTTTTATTCTTCCACAAGTCAAAAAGGTAAACCATTCGGTCGTTTTTTCCTTCGCTTGTACAATCCAGAAGTTGTTGCGGTTTTATTCTTCCACAAGTCAAAAAAGGGAAAACCATTCGCTTTAATAGGGTCCGAATGTAAAACGTAGACCGTACAAAGTTGTTTTTTTCTACAAAGTCAAAAGGGGCAATCAACATCACGAACAAATAGGGAAACCCAATATACAAAAGTAGATTACTACTTTCTATATCTTAAGGGTCACACAACCAATCCAAAAGTGGTTGATGTTGTTTTTTCCACCACAGGTCAAAAGTAAAACCGTTCGCTTTGTACAATCCAAAAGTTGTTTTTGGTTTTAAATTTTACCACAAGTCAAAAAGGTAAACCATCGGTCTTTTTTCCTTCCAAGTCAAAAAGGTAAAACCATTCGCTTTGTACAATCCAAAAAGATGCGGTTTTAATTCTTTCCACAATCAAAAGGTAAAACCATTCCCCTTTGTACAATCCAAAAGTTGTTGCGGTTTTATTCTGCCACAAGTCAAAAAGGTAAAAAAACCATTCGCTTTTGTCAATCCAAAAGATGCGGTTTTATTCTTCCACAAGTCAAAAAAGGGAAAACCATTCGCTTTATAGTACAATTCCAAAAGTTGTTTGTGGTTTTTTTCTTCCCCAAGTCAAAAAGGTAAAAAACCCTTCGCTTTATAGTACAATCCAAAAGTTGTTGTGGTTTTATTCTACCACAAGTCAAAAAAGGGGAAAAACCATTCGCTTTTATAGTACAATCCAAAAGTTTTTGCGGTTTTATTTTTCCCCAAGTCAAAAAAGCAAACCATTCGCTTTTTAATATAAATTAAAATTACCTTACGTTCATCCAAGTTTTTCAGGTCTCACTTTTTAAAAAACAAATCCGCTTCATAAAGTTCATATTTTTAAGTCCGGGTCCACGATGATGATCACGAGGCTATTATAAACACGTCTCTTCCTCTCTATCATCATCGAGGACCCTTTTTTTTTATTTCGAAAATTTTTAGCACTCGGTTTTTTTTAAAAAGGAAGAAGCTTATTTAATAATGATCCGACCACGACCGCGACCACCGATCTACCCCACCCACCCCCGAGGGGACCGCAATATATACAAACTTACTAACCATCCACCACCGCCAACCCGCTACTAATAAGTCCAGGAATTCCTAAAATAAAAAGCCCGTATATGAGAAAGCTACCAATCATCACCATCATGGGACAAAAAAAAAAAAAAATGCGATAAGTACTAGTAGTAGTAGTAGCAAAAAGAAGGAGCCCACTACTTACTCATCATCATCATCATCATTCAAGAAAAAGAAGAGGTCGTCATTATAGACGCCTAATCCAGCCCACCGCTGATAAGTCCAGAATTACAAAAGTAAAAAGCCTGTATCATGAGAAAGCTGCCAATCATCACCACATCGGACAAACAAAAAACAATTTGATAAGTAGTAGTAGTAGTAGTAAAACGAAGAAGGAGCCCCACTACTTACTCATACTCATCATCATCATCATCATCATCATTCGAGTTATTATCAAGAAAAGAGGAGGTCGTCATTACAGACGCCTGATCAAGCCCCCCGCAAATAAGTCCAGAATTACCTCTTAATCCCCGAAAAGTAAAAAAGCCCATATCATGACGTGATGCTCTCTAGAGTTTTGTCAAGTACCGATTCAGATTTTAGATGAGAAAGCTACCAATCATCACCATCATCGGACAAACAAAAACAATTTGATAAGTAGTAGTAGTAGTAGTAGTAGTAGTAGTAGTAGAATAGTATAAAAGAAGGAGCCCACTACTTACCATACTCATCATCATCATCATCATCAAACATCATCATTCGAGTTATTATCAAGAAGAAAAAGGGGGAGGGGGTCGTCCCTTATAGAGGAGGCTCATAGAAAACGCCTAATAATAATTCCCTGAAACGAAAATATCTTCTAACAGCCACACACACACACACACACACACAACACACACCACACACACACACACACACCACACACACACACGCACACGGGGTCTGTGAGGATTTTTTTTTAAGAGAAAGTTGAACATGCTCAAAAAACAGATACAAACTTTTAAGTCGAACTAACATATTTTACAGTCATCATCACATATCGGTGGCATAATTTGGCATTTTCAGCCTTCTCAATGTAAGATGATTTACGGTTTTAGCGCGAGAAGTAGTGTTTGGTCTTATTCTCGGGATAAAGCCACACATAAAGCACACACAAGTCAATATTTTTTTGAAACATCCGGAGAGACAATTCTGAACAGTTTGTGCTCATTGACTGACTGGCAAGTTATTATTCCGAGTATTAACAAATTTTGTTTTAGGGGGAAAAAAAAAAAATTTGCTGACGTTTTAGTCAATTTTGTTAGTTTGGGAAAAGGCGGCCTCTAGTTTTAAGATCGACCTGAGTAGAAGAAGAAGACGGGAGAGAGTGTGCTACCTTTTTTTTCTTCCTCATATCATTTCATAACATATCGGTGGTATATTAGGCATTTTCAGCCTTCTCAATGTGGATGGTTTGGTTTCCTTGTCCTAGAACAAGTTCAGTTTACAGCAGCAGTAAATTCCTTGCAGAAGAAGAGGAACTATGCTATTATCGCAACAAGATCAAACTCAGAAGAAAAAGATGGGAGAGAGTGTGCTACGTTTCTTCTTCTCATATCATAAACAATCGGTGGCATATTTGGGATTTTTCAGCCCAAATCAATGTAGGATAATTTACGGTTTAAGCGAGAAGTAGTGTTTGGTTTTTATTCTCGCATAAAGCACACACATAAAGCACAAACGACTCAATATTTGTTTTTAAACATCCTTTGATTTCGAGACAAGTTCTGAACAGTTTGTGCTATTGACTGACTGGCAAGTTATTATTCCGAGTATTTAACGATTCTGTTAGTGGGGAAGAAAGAAAAATTTGCTGACGTTTAGTAAATTTTGTTAGTTTAAACGGCCCCTCTTCCTCTAGTTGTAGATCGACCTGAGTAGAAGAAGACGGGAGTGTGCTACTTTTCTCCTTCTCAATCATTTCGTAACATATCGGTGGCACGTTAGGCATTTTCAGCCTTCTCCATATTTGTTTGAAACATCCGGGGTGACAAGTTCTGAACAGTTTGTGCTCATTGACTGGCAAATTTTATTCCGAGTATTAACGATTCTGCTAGTGGGGGAAAAAAAAGAAAAGTTTGCTTTTGACGTTTTAGTAAATTTTTAGTTTGAACAGGCGCCCTCTAGTTGAAGATCGACCTGAGTAGAAGAAGAAGAGGTGTGCTACCTGTTTTTTCCTTCCTCATTCATTTCATAACATATCAGTGTTAGGCAATTCAGCCTTCTCAATTCGGATAATTTAAGGTTTTTGGCGAGAAATAGTTTTTTTGGGTCTTATTCTCACTAAAAAGCACATGCGTGGGTTTAAACAACGCGAGTCAATATTTGTTCGAAAGATATGCTTTAAACTGGCCGTTATCAAGACAATTTTTGAAAGTGTTAACAGTTTCTGCTTCAACAACATTGACTGGCAAGCTATTATTCCGAGTATTTTAAAGATTCTGTGAAGGGGAGAAACAAGTTTGCTGCTTTCGAAAAGTTTTCGTCATTTTCTTTTTTTGTTTTTGTCGTCTTTGTCAGATTAAAACGATGCCCTCTTCTTGTAATTTCCGTATCCAACCGAAATGGGTGGGGTTATAAAAACCCCACGCGCGTAAGTTTCAATCACGTCGCTGCATTTTTTCATAGTAGTTTTTTTTTTCCCTTCATGTAGTACCTACAACGAACGGGGCGACCTTTTTGGACTTTAGAGGGGAACCCTTAAATTTCCTGGAAAGCACGATCGTATTTATTTTTTAGATTTCCTGGGGGAAACGCACGATTTATGTTATAGTAAAATAAAAACGGATAAAAAATAATGGGGGGGGGGGGGGGGGACAAAAAAAAAAACAACCAAAAAAAGAATATAATTTTTTTAAAAACCCACACAACACATTTCTTTCCACGAAACGTGTTTTCCCTTGGTAAATTAAAAAAGGACAAACTTGGAATAAAAAAAAAAAGACAAAAAAAACGCATCCGCCCAAACCTGGCTGCTCTTATGGTAGTCTACTATACCCCAGAGAAAAATTTCAGCCGCGGTCGTTCCACGCTTTTTGTGTTGGGAACAGGCATCTGGGTACATCGTTCTCGGGGGGTCTTTTGTCGGAATCTTCGGGATTTTTGTGAGATTGATAATCAGTTGACATCCTTATTATTACCTTTGGGCCCATTCTTTAACGCCCTTTTTCGATTCGCGTTGGAAATTGTCACCGATTTTTCAAACACCCCCGAAAAAGGGGTCACATACTTGCCGAAGATAATTTTAGTGACGTTAGAAAGGGGGACTGGGTTTTGTTGGCTGTCGCCAGCGATCGTAAAATCTTCCCCCCAAAAAAGGGATTTGCGCTGAAAGAAACGAGGACAGTTCTAGTCTGATTCATTTTGACCAAATGATCCCCCATTATGGCTCTTCTTCCGGGGCCCAAAACCCCCAATCACCGTTACTACGCCCTCGAGCCTCCCCCGCGGTTCAGGGGGTATGGGGGGTGGCGGCGGGACGACTCCTTCCATCTTTTTTTAGTGGTGGGAAACCTCGTGGTCGGTCGAAGCGGGTGGTTTTAGAGATGATGAAGCGCTGGGCCGACAGACGATGATGATGATGAGTCACGGCCCCCCGTATTAATATATGACTACTTGCAACTAACCTTCGTGAATAAATGTAACAACTGACCGGCATTACCTCTTCGTGTTCTCTAGAAGAAATTATTAGACCGCCCCCACCTCCTCAAAAAAAAAAACTCAACAAAACTTAACGCCACAAAGAAGACTGAAAGGACAAAAGAGCCATAGGCAAAAGAACATCAGTAAGGGGGGCAAAAAGAGTTGTGATTTTGAGGTAAAAAAGAAGTACGACAAGAACTTTGGTGGTCGGGTAGTAGATAGTTTGCCCTATTGTATTAATGTTTGGTTATTCTTCTTCTTCTTCGGGTTTGTGACGTATCTGGTTAAAAACCGTAGCCGCGGGCGTTTGCTGTGACAGCCGTCAATTGGGAAAAGTTTGGCATTGTAGTAATCCGAAAAGTTAATCGCCAAAGTCGTAGTCGTGGTCTTTGGCATGACTAGGGATTAGTCCCAGTCCGTAGTGTGTTAACTCAAAAAACGTAACTCCGGACAGGATGGGTGACTCCAGGAGTAACTTTGGTTGATGTGTGATTTCCATAGGTACTGTTTCTGACATATCCTCCCGATGTTCTTGTTGGGGGCGGTTACGGACTGTTTCAGCGACTGTCCAGGGCGTGCTTTCCCCCGAAGGGTTGATGTACAGTCCTTGGATTTTCATAGTGGCAGCGTGGACTTGGTTCGCACTGAGTACATCGACAACTCAATGTCACCCGCTGGGGCTTATGTCCATCCTGGCCGCTAAATTCGCATTCATCAACCGCCACAGCCGTATGGAAGAAAAATGTAGACGTGGAATTCATACTCCCTAATAACCCCATTGGCCCACTCTGAGACCGTTTTTTGCCGTTACAAAAGGCTGGGAGAGAAAAAAATCGGATTTGTGTCTAAGTGGAGGGGGGGGGGGGGTTGGGGGCGGGGGGAATACCTAATTAGTCTTTCGTGGTCCTTCATTCCCTCTTTAACCAATATAAGAAGTTTCCAGTAGTCGTTTTCCAGTGCAGTCTCCCAGAAGAAAACGTATTAATATGGTTGGTTGGTGGCTTTTTTTCATTCAGGCGGCTTGGGCACGAATAGTAGTAAGGAACGGAATTTGCGTGTGTGTGTGTGTGTGTGTGTGGGTGTTTGTGTGTGGGGTGTGTGTGTGGAGGGTCAAACTTAAGCGGAATGGTAATGGGGAAATAGTGTACCCACAAATAATAAAACTGTCTCTCCTTTCTTCTTCATCTTTCAGTAATGTTCAGATCCGTAGTAAAGAACGTAACATCACACACACACACAAAAAAGACCACCCCCCCCCCCCCCCCCCCCCCCCCCCCCCCCCCCCCCCCCCCCCCCCCCCCCCCCCCCCCCCCCCCCCCCCCCCCCCCCCCCCCCCCCGTTTAATGCACCCCCTTCATTTTAGTTTACAGGGTACATTGGTTGATTATTCGTGGCTTTTTGGGCTTTCGGGGGGTACAGGCAAAAATAGTTTTCTTTTTGTTCATTGTGGTCCCTTGAACTCCTTTTTTACAGGTATAAAAATAAACTTCTCTTTTTAATATAAAACGAGGAACAGTTTTTTAAGAAGTACGTAGCTCAAATGGTCTACTCATTAGGCTGCTTAGAAATGTAAAAAGATTAAAACCAAAATAGTTTGTTTTCCTTGCTACAACATATTAATATCTTAATTATATTATATTATATTAATATATAATAAATAGTAAATATATATAAATATATATATATATAATATTATACATATGAATATCTATAATAAAATAATATTCCTTTATTAAGGCATTAATTCCCCCCCCCTTTCATTTGTTTTCAGACACAGGGAGACAAAGAAGAGAGGAGAAGATAAAAGGAATGTGATTTGTGGTTTTTTTGCGGGTATAAGGCAAAATGTTCGTTGGTGGGGCTTGAAGTATTCATTAATTAAAGGTACGTTGTTTGAATGGCCAAGTACTCAGTGAGTAAGTAATGTTCCACATAACATTAAGAATTTTTCCATAAGAGATAGAATAATGATTGAACAGGAGAGAGAGGAGGAAGAGAGAGGAGGAGAGAGTGAGGATAAGAGATATGCCGAGGAAAAAGGGGGAGGAGGAATGGGAAAAAAGGACATGGAGAATATGGGATGGTTGGAAACCGGTAAAAGTAGTGCTGGGAAATGGAGTGAGACGGGAGTCAGGTGTAAAATGAGTGAAGGGCTATATGTTGGAAACAACGTTGTACAATTGCTTTACAAACGTTCATCGTGGACATGGATCCCACATCGTGGTGTAAACATGAACTAATGTTGGACTGTCAATCACACATAGTAATAGTCCACTTCACAACTTTACAACATAACAGTCACGATGGGTCCTAGTAAGGATTTTCTTTCACAACATCTTTGCTCCAGGTAGAAGTGATGTGTTTACTTGGCCACAAACATGGAGGAGATTGACCAAGGTCTTCCCTCTTTCCACAATAGCTGTCATTATTTGTGTGTGAATGTTTTATTGACAAGATTATGTGTGCTGCTGCACACCAGCTTCTGTAGTAAGCTAGGCGCTGTCTGTGCCACATGTGCTTGATGTTCTCATTGCTTTTGAATCACGTTCGGTTGTATTTTTTTCCTGCTCATAGCCTTCTGTTCTATTTAAGCTAACAGTCATATGCAAATCTGTTTCTGCTACGCACTTTTTCTCAGTCATGGCACACTATCAGTAACTGTGTTTTGGGCGCCACACACTTTCATGTTGATTTGCCGTTCATTTGTGTGAGTGTCATACAAAGACTGGAAACAGAAGCAGGCAAACGATGATCATTGTCACTACATGTTTATCAGTATATATATTGTTTTTTTCATTGTCAGCATCAGCACCATAGAACAAACTGCAGAGTTGGCAAAAATAAACCAGATGGAGATGAAAAGGCTCCCTTGCCTACCCTTGGCTTCTTTTGTGTTTCACAGTGTTATCCCTGTTTATCTGGAGGGTGCACTTTCTGCGACACACAGCATGGACGCTGTGGTAGTAACGTGACAGGCTATAATGGGTTATAGTATTGAACCTCAGGACGACGACAATGTGGTTTCCTTTGACTTCAGTTTTGAACGGGAATAGCGTCATGTTCTGCAGTGTTGAGTTCAGCATACTTTCTAAAGTTCCCGGGAGACTCCTAACAGGCATACCAACAGACTTGTGTAGGAAACAACTAAATATTTGAAGTTGCTGCTGGTTAGGAGGAACAAAGTTAACTTCATATGGCATAAAGTCTCCAATGTATAGTAGGTGTCTGTTAGCAGTGGGGTAAGACACTCGTCTGAAAAGGCAGCCTTCAGACGCCCACCCAACCAAAAAGCTGCGGGTTCGAATCCCGGCCGAGCAACGAAAAAAAAAATGAGAAGAATAGTTAATTAGTTAGTTAGTTAAGTAGTAAGTAAGGCAGTCAGTCAGTTAGTTAGGTAAGTAGGTAGTTAGCTATTTCATTAGTTAGTTAATTAGAATATTTTTTTAAACCTTTTTGTTTTTTGGCTTCTACCAGACTACAGGTAGTAAAGATCTCTTTTTGTCTGTCTCAAAACTTTGGAATTGTTCTTTTATAAAGATGAAAAATATGTAATGCATACATACATAAGAAAATAAAAATAAATAATGAATAGAGCACAAAACAAACAATTAAGAGATGGAAATAGGAAGATAAAGAAAGAAATAAGAACGAAATGCAAGACAGGGAGGATTGATGTGCCATTAAGACGCTATGAGAAGATGATTATAAATTCAGAATAATGGAACTAACTAACTAACTAATTAAGTAATGAATCAATTCTTTTTTCACTTATCCACCATGCAGACTTCGGGTTTTGTTTTCCTTTTGTTTATCTCTCTTGCTTTTTGGGTCTTTTCCTTCCCTCCCTTTTCCTTCCTTCCTTGCTTCCATCCTTTTTTTCTTTCTTTCCTTTTGTCTTTCTTCTTCCGTTTTTTTCATTAAATACTCTAGTGGTATTATTCTGACAATGTCTATATTATCCTCAATGAAGTTTTAATAATTCATCAAAATCTTCATGGTACATCAAAGATTCCTTCTTTTTTCTTTTTCTTTTTATTTATTTATTTGTATACTTATTTACTGAAAAATCCTTTGCTTTATATATATTTATTTATATATATATTATATATATATATATATATATATATATATATATATAAAAATATATATATATATATTTTTATAAAATAATGTATATATATATATAAAAGCATTTTTAGACTTCTGAGTGGTCTTTTGACTCTAATATATATATAATATATATTATAATATATAATATATATATATATAATATATATATATATATTATTATATATATATATTAATATATATATAAATTAGAGTCAAAAGACCACTCAGAAGTCTAAAAAATGCTCAACCAAATAGGGAGCGACATGACAGTTTAAAATAGGATTTAAACAGTCAGTGATAAAGAAACATACATAGGGATCACGGCAAACCATTTTAAAACCAGATATGCAAACCATAAACAGTCCTTCAAAAATGAAAAATTTATAAAAACCCAAAAAGAACTAAGTAAATATATTTGGAAGCTTAAAGATAAGAAAATAGATTACAACATATCATGGAAAATTATAAAAAGAGCAGCACCATAACAACAACATTTCTAAAAAATGCAACTTGTGTACTACAGAAAAGTGGCTGATATTATGTAAAACCCCATCTAGCATCCCCGAACTCTAAAATAGAATGATTAATAATTGCAGGCACAAATGGAAATCTTTGTCAATGCAACCATTCCCTGGCGCGTCCCCCCTGAACGCGCCCCAAAAAAAGAAAAAAAAATCTACAGCCACGTGCCACACGCGCAGAGCTCACACGCCCACACACTAATCTATATAACACTGGTGGCGTGCCCATGTTGTACATACCCTGAGGAGAGCACTTGCTCGAAACAAGTTTGTAGGGTAGTTTTTAATCCATTTTTAAATCCTATTTTAAACGGTAGAAGTGATGTGTTGAACTTGGCCACAAAAATGGAGGAGATTGACCAAGGTCTTCCCTCTTTCCACAATAGCTGTCATTATTTGTGTGTGAATGTTTTATTGACAAGATTATGTGTGCTGCTGCACACCAGCTTCTGTAGTAAGCTAGGCGCTGTCTGTGCCACATGTGCTTGATGTTCAGAGAATGTAAATATCTATGTTCAAGACCACCCATGTTATTTTGCACGAAAACCCCCTTTTCACATACAAATCACGTGCTTCTCATGCTACTTTTGGCCAAAATTAACACCTGTTTTACCCAAACCAAACGTAACACGCAAAAACAGCAAAAATCGACAAAATCAGTACTTTAAAATGGGGGCTTACGTGCAAGATAAGATTTGGTGATCGTGAACGAAGATATTTACATTCTCTCCATGGCTACGTAAGCCTTTAATCACCTAGACCGAGCGTTCTCACAAGAACGTTTGACCTAGTTTACTGCCTGCTTTGTAGGCCCAGGCGTTCTTGTGAGACCACTTGACCTAATTGCCAGCCCTGTAAACTAGGTCAAACGTTCTTGTGAGAATGCTCGGTTAGGCCGCTGCTGTGCTCCCTTTTTTTCAACCGGGCTTGCAACTGGCTTTGGCAGAGTTACAGCAGTTACTGCTGTAGCTGAGCTTTTATGGCTGTTATTTTAACAATGGCTGGTAGTAGTACATCCGCATTGTATATTTGTGATTATATGGAGATAGTACTAGCTTTCCATAAAAATTTTATTTTTTTTTTCCCCAAAAATTTTTTAAAAAACTGGGGGGAAAAAAAAAAAAGGGGGAAAAAATTTTTTTTTTTTAAAAAAAAAATTTTTCCTTTTAAAAAGGGGTTTTAAAAAAGGGGGGGTTTTTGGGGAAATTTTTGGGGAAAAAACCCGGCAATTTTTTTTCCCTTGGGGAAAAAAGGGGAAAGGGGGGTTTTGGGAAAAACCAAGTTGGGGGGTTTTCCGGACCCCAAAATTTGGGGGCCAAAAAAATTTTTGGGGGGGGGCCCTTTTAATTTTTTAAAAATTTTTTTAAGGGGGGGGGGGAAAACCCCCGGGGGCCCCCCGGGGCCCCCCAAAAAAGGGGGGTTTTTTCCCCGACCCCCCCGGGGGTTTTTTTTTTTGGGGAAGAAAAATTTCAAAAGGGTTTTTAAAAGGGAAAGTTTTTAAAAAAAACCCCTTTTTTTTGGAAAACCCCCTTCCCCCCCCCCCAAAAACCCCCCCAATTTTTTTTGGAAAAAATTTGGGGGAAAAAAAAAAAAAAAAAAAAAAAAACCCCCCAAAAAAAAAAAAAAAATTTTAAAAAAAAAAAAAAAGGGGGGGGGGGCCCCCTTTGGGGCAAAAAAGGGGGGGGAAAAAAAAAAAACCAAAAAAAAAATTTTTCCCCCCCCCCCAATCCCTTTGGTTTTTTTTTTTTTTCCGGGTTTTTTGGGGGGCCCCCCCTTTTTTTTTTCCCCCCCTTTTTTCTTTTTCCTTTGTCCCTTTTTTTTTTGTTTTTTCCGGTTTTTTTTCCCCCAAAATTTTAATTTTTTTTTGGGTTTGGGCCCTTTTTTGTTTTTTTTTTTTGAATTTTTTTTTTGGGGGTTTTTTTTTTAAAAATTAAATTTAAAAAATTTTTTTTTTAAAATTTTTTTTTTTTTTTTTTTTTTTTTTTTAAAAAAAAGGGTTTTGGGGGGGTTTTTTAATTTTTTTTTAAAAAATTTTTTAATTAAAATTTTTTTTAAAATTTGTTTTTTTTTTTAAAAAAAAAAAGGGAAAAAAAAATTTTAAAAAAAGGGGCCTTTTTTTTAAAAAAAATTTTTTAAAAAAAAAACCCCCCAAAATTTTAAAAAAAACCCAAAAAAAACCAAAAAAAATTTTAAAAACCCAAAAAAAAAGGGAAAAAAAGGGGGGGGAAAAAAAAAAAAAAAACCCAAAAAAGGGGAAAAAAAAAAAAAAAAAAAAACAAAAAAAATTTTTAAAAAGCGGTTAAAAAAAAAAATTTTTTTTTTAAAAAAAAAAAAAAAAAAAAAAAAATTTTAAAAAAAAAAAAAAAAATTTTAAAAATTTCCCCCTTCCCCCCCCCAAAAAAAAAAAAAAAAAAAAAAGGAAACCCCCCCAAAAACCCCCCCTTTTTTAAAAAAACCCGGGGGGGAAAAAAAAACCCCCGGGGGGGGCCCCCCCGGCCCCCCCCCTTTTTTTAAAAATTTTTTTTTTCCTTTTTAAAAAAAGGGAAGGGGTTTTTTTTTTTTTTTTTTAAAAAATTTTTTTTTGGTTTTTGGGGTTTCCCCAAAAAAAAAGGGGGGGGGGGAAAAATTTTCCCCTTTTTTAAAAAATTTAATTTTTTTTGGTTTTTTTTTTTTTAAAAAATTTTTTTTCCTGCCCCCCCTTTGTAAGGGGGGCCCTGTTTTTTTTTGGGGAAAAATTTTTTTTCCCAAAAAAAAATTTTTCCAGGGAAAACCCCCCTTTTCACATACAAATCCGTTTTTTTTTTGGCCAAAATTAAAACCCTTTTTTAAACCCAAAAAAAAAAAAAAAAAAAAAAAAATTTAAAAAAGGGGGGGGGGAAAATTTTGGGGGGGGGAAAAAAATTTTTTTTCCCCCCTTTTTTTTGGCCTTTTCCCCAAAAGGGTTTTTTTTTTCCCCTTTTTTCCCCCCTTTTTGGGCCCTTTTAAAAAAAAATTAAAAAAATTTTTTGGGGAAAAATTTTTGGGGCCCCCTCCCCCTTTTTCCCCGGGGGGTTTTTTCCCCCTTTTGGGGGGGGGGGGGAAAAAGGGGGGGGGGTTTTTTTTTGGGGGAAATTTTTGGGGTTTTACACCCGGGGGGTTTTTTTTTGGTTTTTTTTAAATTTTTTCGGGGGTTGGGCCCGGGGGGGGTTTTTTTTTTTTTTAAATTTTTTTAAAAAAAAAAGGGGGCCCCAAAAAAAAAAAATTTTTTTTTCCCCCCAAAATTTTTGGGTTTAAATTTTTTTTTTTTTTTGGGGGTTTTACCCCGGCCCCCCCAAACCCCCAAAAAGGGGGAAAAAAACCCCCAAAAAAAAGGGGCCAAAGGGGAATTTTTTTTGCAAAAAAAAGGGGAAAAAAATTTTTTTTAAAAAGGGTTTTTGGGGGGGGAAAAAAAGGGGAAAAACCCCCCGTTTTTAAAAAATTTTGGGGGGGGGGGGGGCCCCCCCCCCCAAAAAAAAAGGGGGGGGGGAAAAAAACCAACCTTTTAAAAGGTTTCGGAAAAAGGGGGGGAAAAAAAAAAACCAAATTTTTCCCCCCCTTTTTTTGGGTTTTATTTTTGGGGGGGGGGCCCCCCCCCCAAAAAAAAATTTTTTTAAAACAAAAGGGGGAAAAAAAAAGAAAAAATTTAAAATTTTTTAATTTTTAAAAAACCCCCCAAAAAAAATTTTTTGGGAAAAAATTTTAAAAAAGGGGGAAAAAAAAAAAAATTTTTTTTAAAAATTTTTTTTTTGGGGTTTTTTTTTTAAAAAAAAAAAAAAGGGAAAAAACCCAAAAAAAAATTTTTTGGTTTTAAAAAAAAATTTTTTTTTTTTTTAATTTTTTTTAAAAATTTTGGGGGGGAAAAAAAAAAGGGGGTTTTTTTTTTTTTTTTTTAAAAAAAAGGGCCTTTTGGGGGGGAAAAAAATTTTTTAAAGGGTTTTAAAAAAAAAAAATTTTAAAAAAAAAAAAAATGGAAAAACCCCCCCCAAAAAATTTTTTTTTCCCCCCCTTTTTTTCCCCTTTTTTTTTTTGGGGGGTTAAAATTTTTTTTTTTTTTTTAAAAAAAACCCCGGGGGAAAAAATTTTTTTTTCCAAAAAAAAAGAAAACCTTTTTAAAAAAATTTTTTTTTTTTGGGGGTTTTTAAAAAATTTTCCCCCCCGGCCCCCCCCGGGGTTTTTTAAAAAAAAAAAATTTAAAATTTAAAAAAAAAAATTTTTTTTGGATTTAAAATTTTTTAAAGAAAAAATTTAAACCAAAAAATTTTTTTTGGGGGTTTTAAAAAAAAAATTTTTTTTTTTTTTAAAAAAAACCCGGGGTTTTTTTGAACCCCCGGGGAACCCAAAAAAAAAACCCCCAAAAAAAGGGGTTTCCCCCCCTTTTTCCCCCCCCCCCAACCCCCCCCCTTCCCCCCTTTCCCTTTTTTAAATTTTTTTTTTTCCCAAATTTTTTTTTTTAAAAATTTTTTTTAAAAAATTTTTTAAATTTTTTTTTTGGGGGGAAAAAAAATTTTTTTTTTTTTTAAAAAAAAATTTTTTTTTTTTCCCAAAAAATTTTTTTTTTTTTGGGGGGGGGGGAAAAATATTAAAGGGAAATTATTCCCCAAAAAAATTTTTTTTTAAAAAAAAAAAACCCCCCCCTTTTTTTTTTTCCCCCCCCCCGGGGGGCCTTTTTTACCCCTTTAAAAATTTTTTTTTTGGGCGGGGAAAAAAACCCCGAAACCAAAAAAAAATTTTTTAAAACAAAAAAAATTTTTTTTTTTTTTTTTGGGGAAAAAAAAAATTTAAAACCCCCTGGGGGTTTTTTTTTTTTTGGGGGGGGGTTTTTTTTTTTTTTTTTTTGGGGAAAAATTTTTTTCCCCCCCCCAAAAAAAGGGGCAAAAAGGTTTTTGGGGCCCCCCGGGGGGGGGGCCCCCCAAAAAAATTTTTAAAAAAAACCCCCCCTTTGGGAAAACCCCCCTTTTAAAAAAAAAAATTTTTTTTTTAAAAGAAAAAGTTTTTAATTTAAAAGGGAAAAAAAAACCCCCCCTTTAAAAAACAAGGCTTTTTTCCCCTTTTTTTTTAAAAACTCCCCCTTTTTGGGGGGGGGTTTTTAAAAAGGGGCTTAAAATTTTTAAACCCAAAATTTTTTTCCCCCAAAAGAGTTAGAGTTAAACGAGCAGTCTTAAACATACATATTCTGACAGCATGTGTTTCATGTGGTGTGTTTTAGCGCATTTACATCCTCTTAAAAATCATGCAAACAGAGTCTCCAATTATGAAGCATACAAACAAGAGCTGAACTTTGATAACATAACCTTCCAAGTAAGTATAGAAAGTATATCTCAGTTTGAAGAGCAAAACAAACCAATCACCGTAAACGTATACACATGGTCTGCAGTAGACAATCTAGTGCCTCTAAGGATTTCTCCAAACGCTCCTACTTTTGGCGAACTACTTAATAAACATGTAGACTTGATACTTTTTGCAGATAGTACAAAGAGTCATTATGTATTAATTAGAACAATAAGCAGACTTATGGCTTATACCACAAAAGACAATTTTAAACAAGGGCTTTGTAGAAGGTGCCTGGTCAGAATCCCTACTATAGAAGCAGCCGCCAGTCATAAGAAACATTGTAAAAGTTTTGTAGACTGTGAAACCGAACTCCTCACACCTAAACCAGGTCTAAAGTTAGTTTTAAGAATGTACACAAAATGCAGATGAGTCCATACGTGGTTTATGCTGACTTTGAATCAATCTTGCCGCAGTACTACGGTCCACAACAGCAAGAACAAAAAACAACCTTATTAACCACTATCAGATCTGTTCTTATGCGTTTATTGTTGTTAGGTCAGATGGGGCACACACACGTCCAGAAATTTACAGAGACACCAATGCGGCTAGTAGATTTTTACAACACAACTTCGCAATCAGTTATCCAATCAACTGAACCTTTCAGACATTATTATGACTCTTGAAGACCGAGAACGTTATGACTCGGCCACTCACTGTTGGATTTGCAATAAAGAATTATCAGTGAGAGACCACGATCACATTACTGGAAAGTTCAGAGGGGCCGCGCACAACAGTTGTAATCTTCAGCTTAAGGTTGACCCCATGACTTGGAAACTGCCCATCTTCTTTCATAACCTACGAGGCTACGATTCTCATTTTATCATGCAAGCATGACTTCTGAATATAAGAGGGTTACCTGCATTGCACAGTCTTCAGAAAAGTACATGACTTTTACTCTTGACTGTTTATCCTTTTATGACTCTGCCCAACATCTGATGGGGAGTTTGGATAAATTAGCGGGATCTCTACAAGACTTTCCAATCACTAAACAATATTTTGACCCATCTTTAGTGCGTAAAGGCGTCTATCCTTATGAATACATGAACTCGTGGGAAAGGTTTGATGAAGACTCGCTTCCCCCTAAAAGCGCTTTCTTTCTAGTCTTAGAGGCAAAGACATAACTGACTCTGAATATGAATACGCTCAGAAAGCCTGGACAGAATTACACTGTGAAACAATGGGCGATTATCACGATCACTACTTGATGGCCGACGTGGGGTTTATTGGCAGACGTCTTTCAGAATTACAGATCTACATGCATGAACATTACAGCTTAGACTCATCACATTACATCTCTCCCCCAGGGTTATCTTGATGCATTCTTAAAGTCTACAAACATCCAGATTGACTTAATTTCTGATCTGCCCACCTCCAGATAATGAAGATGGCCTAAGGGGAGGTATTAGCATGGCCCCCACATCCTTACTGCAAAGCCAACAACAAGTATTTAGACGATTATGTTCCCACCAAACCACCCAAACTTAGACGCCAACAATCTGTATGGATGGGCCATGAGTCAACCACTTCCACTGAAAAACTTCAGGATGTACACTGGGCATGGTACAAATAATATTCAAGGGGCATTAAAGTGTTGGGCAGTTTGGCGTCAATCAACAGTATGGTTTTATTCTAAGAGACTTAGAATATCCTCATGAACTACATAACCTCCACAACGATTACCCCCAGGCCGCAGAAAGATTAAAGATGATCCATCGAACCTCCTAAACTTGTGCTAATCTTCGACACAAGACTAAATATGTGTGTAAATTACAGACTCCTACAGTTTTACTTAAAACACGGACTGAACTAAGGCTGTTCATAGAATCATTGCTTTTGATCACGAGCCTTTTATGAGGCCATACATCAAGAAGAATACTGATCTTAGAACCCAAGCCACTGTTGCTTCAAAAAAGACTTTTTCAATTTAATGAACAACAGTTGTTTTGGCAAACTATGGAAAATCCACACAAGCGTAAAGAGTGAAATTAGTTACAAAAGAAAAAACAAGCAATCAAACTAGTCTCTAAACCTAACTATCAAGACTTTAGAAGATTTAACGACAGCCTGGTTGGCTTATGATGAAGAAAAAGGATGTTAAGCTAGACAAACCAGTGTTTATCGGCTTTACCTATTAGAGTTGTCTAAATTTTTTAATGTTAGAATTTATGTATGACTATTTTAAACCGCTGTACCCAAAAGAAAGAGTCCTTTACACAGACACGACTCTTTATTTTAGACGTCCCAACTGAAGACTTCTATAAGGATTTAAAACAGAAGTGGGCTAAAGGAGCTGACGGATGGTACGACACATGCGACTATCCAAAAGACAGTCCTTTACATTCAACTGTAACAAGAAAGTGATTGGAAGATGAACTCAATGGGACATTTTATAAAAGAATATGTTTGCTTACGGTCGATGATGTATAGCGTTGCTACCCAGACTTCTGTAATGAAGAAGGCTAAGCCATAAGTAAAGAAGTTGTCAAAAAAATATAACTCACGACAACTACAAGCAAGCTCTCTTTGAAACAAAGTATTTCATCACACAAATGTTAATCTGCGCTCTACTCTTCATCAAGTAAAACCAACTGCTGTTAACAAAAAATCACTAGCTCTAACAATAACAAGAGAACTTACGTCAATCCTGATTTTCATTTGCTGTAGGAAATTGGAGAACTTTAAAAGATTAACTTAAGAACCTAACTAGTACTTAACTTAAAACCTAACTAGTACTTAATTTTAAGAACCTAACTAGTACTTAACTTAAGAACCTAACTATACTTTCTATAACTTATAATTTACTTGAAATTTACTTGCACTTAACTTAAAAAGTACTTTCTAAAAACTAACTTAATTTGTACTTATCTAGTTCTTAACTTTATCTAGTTCTTAAAAACTATTCCAAGAAAATGGGTCTACTGCAGGAGGTTGGGGATTTTTTTGCAGAAGCGGGTTCTTCTTCTTTTACTGTTTTTGTGGGGGTTTGTGACTTTGCTGTAATGCTTAGTTCACACTATGGAAACCAGCCTGGAAACAGCCCCAATTTCTTTTCGGGGAACCCAAATCTGCACAGAGAAAACTCACATTACCCCCTTCAACAAACTGCATTACCCTCTATCGGGTATTCCCGATAGATTTTCCAAGCCTGTTTCCTTCCATCTCAGTCTGCAAAAGTTGTTTGGAATACAGGCCGAGAAAGAAACAGGACACTGACGCTTTTTCCCAGTTTCCATATCATTTCCAAAGTGTGAACAGGGAGGCACAAAATTTTTGTACACGAGACTGACTGAAATTGAACCCCCCAAAAAAAGAAAGGCAAAATAGCAGGAAGTCCGTGCAAAACGCGCGCACAGCGTGAATGGCGCGAAAAAGACAAAAGGGGGAGGAGCTTCGCAGTTTCTGTATAATTTCGTCGAGCGTTCACATTGTCGACAGAAACTCCAGTCACATTTATTTTTATAGACGGTTTCCAAAGCAGTTTCTTTAAACGCGCAGACTGCCACAGTTCCCACAGTTTCCATAGTGTGAACCTAGCATTAGTATGGCGTTAGACATTGTATGCTAAAAAAAACCCCCCAACAACAACAGCAGCAAATACATAATAATACTCTTTCGTTTGATTGTGATTGTGTTGTTGTTAATTGTGTTGTTAGTGGCGGCGGCGATGTTGTATTACTATCTAACAATTTTTGTTTTGCGGTTGGTTTGCTTTTTTCAGTCTGTTCCATTCAGATAGTCTATGAACACCGCAACACGCCAGGACTTTTAAACTTAGTAACACTACTCACTTGTGGTACATTCACTTGTGGTACATTCTGCTCCTGCGGACTGTCCTGCGGCCGTCTTCATCTCCGATCGCTCTTTTTTTTTTTTTTGCGATTAATTTAATATGATCAAAAATTTAAAATGTTAAAAGTAATTAATCCCATGATGAATGGGGATAAAAATGTCCCAAATCTGTAATATATGTCACATGCAAGAGTTTCTAGGGATTGTTTTAAAACCGGATCTTGTAATAAGTCATATTTTAAATCTTCTTCTGAATCAACCCGGGGCCATCTTACTTACTAACTTAGCATATAAACTAATCATTGTCTGCCCCACCGATCTAACCATTTTTACCCTAGCTTGCTTCGTACCTAGCGTAGTACTTCTCAACGTCTGAAGTAGACAGTTGCTGAATCTGTTCAATACTTAGTTCAGTGCCTAATATACTGTCTAGCTTTTCCACACCGGCCAGAGAGTATAATCTTTCTTTATGGCAGTGGTCCTGCTGAGTAGCCCACGGGAGTAGTCTGCTTGCTCCTCACACTTTAATTGTTCGTCACAATCCCTTTTTTAAAAAGCAATAAAAAAAAATATTTAAAACTTTTAAAAACCATGAGTTTAACGCTGGGTTTAAATTTTGCAGTGCCTATCGTAGCTTTAGAATTTTTTTTTTCTAGTAGCCCCATACTTATCCAAGTCGCTTTCTATTTCCTTTTGAGTTCAGTTATTTGCTCTAACCTAAAACTGTTGAACCCCCATTTTTTAATTAAGATTAAATTTTTTTAAAATTTTTCTTGTACATATCTTCTTCTTATTAATTCTTCTGGCAGCACTTCATTAACAGAGTAAAACGCAATAAAATCAACATACTTAATGAAAATAAAGTCGAGTACTGTTAGTTTGGTTTTGTCAACCATCACAGTAACCTTGTCAGATGATACAAGGGTGTTTATTTTCATCCCCGTTTTTAGTATTGCATATACCGAGCTTAAGAGGGGCATCCAAGTTTTCAGCCTTTATTTGTATACCTCTAATCAGCGTATGTTCTGGAAAACTAGGATCGCCCTCCCTCGGAGTAATAAATAAGCGAAAAATCATCGTCATTTGCCTAGGTAGTGACAGTAGCGTGGGGGTAAATTCTAAGCCAACGGTGTCATCCCCCACTTCAGCTAAGGACTTCTTTCTCTGTAGCATATATTCAGAACCCTGCCTAGTTATTTCAATCTGTTTTTTCTGTTGTGTTCCTGAACAAGGCTAACAAGAATGGGCCCCTGCATTTAAGGCTTTTCTAAAATTGTTTTTTCTTATCAAAGTATACTTTGGGGCTCCGTAGTTTCAAACTTTATATTCCAAGCAATTTCAGGAAGCAACGCCCAAGCATCTCTCTTTTATTAAGTTTGTATTCGTGTTTGCCAAAATCGTTTGCCCTTAAATTTCTTATCTCTTCTAAGGTAGGATATTGCTGTCGTTTTTTGTCTTCAATTTCTGTTCGTTTGTAAACCCATCATCTGTGTACTCAAATCCATAAATATTTCCTGGCACTCCTATTAGATCAAACCTGGTTGTGTCTGCTAGGTCTTTTAGCTCTACTGCAGTGCATTTAGGACTAGCTGCGCTTTTAAATCTGGCCCGCGAGACAATCTTTTTAATATTAAAATTATAATAAACAAACGTAAATTTAACTGGGGGGTCATCCTCGCAAGCATAGCTTACGTCGTAGATGTTTCCTAACTGCTTCTTTTTACCTTTTTTTTAACTCATCTTTCCCTTATTATATAAATTTCACTAAACATTCTTCAAAAACTATCTTTTCTTAGGGTAAAATATAACGACCGATTTAACTGCGATCTAAAGTCTATAAGATCAGCATTGTATTTTTTGAGCTTAAGAGCCACACCGAAACTAAGCGTTGCGGCCACTAAAGGCAAGCTTTTGACAGAGCTTTTCTTTTTTTAACAATGTCCTCGTTTCAGCTAACAGTCATCAATAATAAACAGTGTTTCAGTTCCCTCAAATAGTCCTATAGTAATGTTCTAAACAGTCGCTCAGTTTGTCGCTGGATCAACTAAAAATATATTCTCGTCTGTCCAAATAAACTTCCTGCTGGGGGGGGTAAGACTTGTTGTGCTTAATGGTTGCCAGAATATAACAATGTGCACGTAATAAACCTGTAACCAAATCAAGGTACGAAGAACGTTTTCCCAAACCCAGTAAACCCGCAGATAAGAGAAAGTGCGGATCTTTTTGGCAGAAACTTCAAACTATCCATCTGTTTTTATTAGAATATTTCTTACTGCATTTTAATAATCCACCACGTCTTTAGCCTGTTTACTTCATGTTTTAACTGAGCATCACAAACCAAAAAAATACAGCATTTGTAATTGGTGCGTTCCATTCCATCTGTGGACGTTAGGATGCAAGCTGCTGAATTAATTTTTAGTGAAAATAAAGTTATGGCTAATCGTAAACAGTTAAAAATACAACAAGGGGCTGTCTTTCGCTAGTGTGACTGTCCAGTGTAGAGGCACATTACAGTTGGCGTGCTTTCTGGCGCTGCTTTCTGGCTGGTGGGCGCATATAACTGGATCGCTTTCTTCAGGGCTAGGTACTCTTTTTTTTAATAATGATGGTCTGGCCTTGTGTTTAAGCCTTGATTGGGCCCTAAGTTTTGGTCGTATGAAGGATTTCATTATTCTAATTCTGTATCATGCCAATCTGTAGTCTAAGGTCAGAGGGTAGCAAGGTATAATCCATGGCCTACAACAAAGTCAACCTTGACAAGCTGTGCAAGAACGTCTTGATACCTTTGTATGCTGGGCAGTAAAACAACGCAGAGTTTAATAGCAGCTTCTAAATTAAGCTAAAATTGTTTCTAGCGTCAAATCTAGACTTAGTCAGTGCTTGTGCTCCTAATAGGCACCAAACGTATGTCCTTATGGAGTCATTCAGTCTTTGCACTCCTAGGCATTGTATGCCTTTACTTCTCTAAGATAAATGTTGTCCCAGGCAATCAGGGTGTTTTTGTTCAATTGACCCTAATCGAACTTGTTTTGGTAAAAGAGGTGTGGCCAGGCCAGTAGTCATAATTATATTCTCTTTTGGCCCCCCACAAATACAATAGCTAACCCATGATTGCGGTAAAAACTTTAGTCTAAATTAGTTGAGGGTTTAATGTTAAATTCGTTGCGGATTCTTCCATATGCAATTAGTGTCCATTGGGCTTTTAAATTGATTTTAAACGCGTTGTCGTTAGGGAGGGGCACTTGTAGGTTCAGTTAGTATTTCGTCTGTACTGGTAATAAACATGAAAGTTATATACTGACCTTACCAAGAGGATTGGGAATGGTTTAAATGGGTTTGCATATGAAACCCCGCATCCAGTAGTTTGGCGCAGTAAATGGCAAAATTTTAACATGATTCTGAAAAAAGCCATAGCGTGTGACCAGCTGAGGCACTCTGACGCTCTTTATATATATATAGGCGGTTAAAATATTGGCGGATTTACAAGTCAGACTTGGAAGCCATAGATGCATCTACTGCAATGGTTAAATTGCTGGAAGTCCAAAGATTTGGGGTTATAAAACGCTCCTACATTGGGTAAGTGGCACTTTCGTATTATATTTAAAAGTTCCATTTTTAAATAGTTTTTAAAATAGTTTAAAAAGATGTACATCTATATAACACCAACAAAATAAACAAACGGGTGTTCTTAACGTAACCCAAATTGTCCAATTGGCGCGTAGATTGTAGATTGCCCTTAAAGAAATTGGTTTAAAGTATGTGGGTTAACAACCTGAAAAGCTCAGAATAACTGATAAATATTATAAATCAAATAACTCATGTGCAAATACCTGATGGGTACTACAACTTTTGTTTTTTAAAAGAAGTACTAGCGCATTTGGTATATTGGTTAACAAATAACGAAGCAAACCTCAGAATTACTATGAATTTTCCACTAGAAGAAAGAAAAGAGTACACTTTCCCTAAATGGCTATGCT
>JAFLJL010009421.1:0-2500 GCA_018398815.1 Conus ventricosus
ATATTTGTATGCCTGCTCGAGCTTCGCCCGGATCGGCTCATCAGGGAAACGCTGGTTGGTCTGCGCTCCCAGGCGTCAATAGAGAACACCACAGTCCATAATACTGGTGTTCTCACCACCATGGTGCAAAAAAGAATCCAATAGCACCCCCAGGAACGTTCACCATAGGTTTTTGTTGAAACGCGTGGCTTGCAGAGTGTGAGAGTGTCGGATGATGAGCGGAGTGTTTCTTGCCGGGTGTGTATATGCTAACCAGGTGAGAAAGATAGACAGGGCCAGATCCATTGACGGCGCCAAAACACATGCATGCAATTTTGTATCTAATGCGTGTTTCTATGGGGAGCCAGTGCAGACTGTGGAGATGCGGTGTGATGTGGTCTCTACGTGGAACCCTCAAGACCAGGCGTGCTGCAGTATTTGTAATCTCTGAATTCGTTGTATAAGATTTTGTGGGCATTTTACAAGGAGACCATTGCAATAATCCAGACGAGAGAGCACAAATGCCGAAACGAGAGATTTTGTTGCCTCTAGTTGAGAGGAAATGGCGAATTGAGCTGATACGACGGAGCTCAAAGTTAACCGTACGAATTACGTTCACGACCTGAGCATTCATTGTCAGATGTGAGTCAAGACACAACGCCAAGATTCTTTGCTGATTTTGAAAATGGAACAGTGGCATCACCGACAACAAGCGAATCCAATAATGGAGCAGACACTGACGTTCTTGGTGAAGAAATGACTAAAGCCTCTGTTTTTTTATCGTTTAAACTTGAGTTTGTTAAATGCCATCCATGATTTAACATCCTGAATACATGCTTGCATTGACTGAACCAGCTCGTTAACATGGCTGGGTTCTGCAGACTTTTGTAACTGAGTATCATCTGCAAAAGAGTGAGACAGAACAGAGTGAGATAAGATGATATCAGACAAGGGTGTTGCATACAAAACAAACAAAACTGGGCCAATGACAGAACCCTGTGGCACTCCATAGGCGATTAACGCTGGGTTAGATTTGCAGTTTTGAATAGATACAGTTTGAGTGCGGTTGGACAGGTATGATTCAAACCAGTGAAGGGCTGTGCCAGAAACACCAAACACATGTTCTAAATGAGAGAGAAGAATGCTGTGATCAATGGTGTCGAATGCAGCCGAGAGATCTAACAATGTCAAAACAGAGAGTTTTCCTTCATCAAGAGAAAGCAGGAGATCATTTACAACTTTCATCAGGGCAGTTTCCGTGCTATGACCGGGTCTATAGGCCGACTGATGGACACTGAACAGTTGGTTGGACGATAAATGAGTGGAAAGCTGAGACAATACAATTTTCTCAATAATCTTTGACAAAAATGACAGATTGGAATACCAATAGGTGTTGTATTTTACACTGACTCATCCATTTTGATATTGGCCTTAAGATGTTTCTAGGCCTAAGGTATGTAGATGTGGGATTGCATATCTGTATATTTTTTAATTTTATTGCTGTTGCTGCTTGGAGAATAAGTATAAATAAGTAACTTCCAGAAATAAACCTGGGATCTGTAATGGTGAGATTATACACAGTCTAAAACGATGTGTCTGAAGTAAATAAACATGGTATTCAAATAACTGTTCAGTTCAGTTCAGTTCAGTTCAGGGGGTTATTCATTGTCTTATCATCGCCAGATGATATATAGACACTCATTTAAAAAAAAGAAAAGAAAAAAAAGAAAAGAAGAAGACAAAAGAAAACACCTCCACGCTCAACTCATCATCCATGTTAGCACTTTCAAACACACATCTGATATATGCATATTTACATAAGTGAAATACCCTAGTGGTACACAAAATTGTTGATCTTCATAAGAATTTTGCAACCTGTGACTGCGAAATAACCGGGCAATTTCAGCAACATATGAACCATACAAAAGAGTATTGACATTATCAAAGTTGCTCACCTCAATACTTGATAGAGCGAAGTCAACACCGAGCATTCAAACAAAAGATGATGCACAGAAAAAAAAAAATTTTCTTCTTTTTTTTTTTTCTTTTTTTTTTGTAGACACAAGTAACACCATGAGTATACTTAGTGTTCCAAGTATTCAGCCTTAATTTATAAATTAATCTAACAATGTGCCTTGCGCACGATGGTAAAGTAGCCATTTTTAACTAAAATTCTGCTTACGTATATACTTTTCCATAATTTGGATTAATTCACAAGAAGACAAATCTAAGAGATTAATTGATAAATTTTCAGCGTTTCTATTTGCTCCTTCTTTTGCAAGACTGTCTGCTATTTCATTCCATTTTATACCACAGTGAGATGGGACCCAACAAAAATCAATTCTTATGCCTAGAGTTATAAAACAATGCAGTAAATGTTTTATTTCAAAAAGCGAATATTTTCTAGCTTTCCAATCCCAACGCTCTAGAGATTGTAAAACAGATTTGGAATCAGCACAGAGTAAAATTTTATAGAAAGTAATTGGTGTATCAAATATGTAAGTCAAAGCCTTCTGAACTG
>JAFLJL010009421.1:5000-26527 GCA_018398815.1 Conus ventricosus
TGAAGATGGTCAGATGGACGAAGAGGTGGACGAAGAGGTGGCAATGAAGAGTGGTCAATGGACGAAGAGGTGGCAATGAAGAGTGGTCAGATGGACGAAGAGGTGGACGAAGTGGTGGCAATGAAGAGTAGTCAGATGGACGAAGAGGTGGACGAAGTGGTGGCAATGAAGAGTGGTCAGATGGACGAAGAGTGGCAATGAAGAGTGGTCAGATGGACGAAGAGGTGGACGAAGAGGTGGCAATGAAGAGTGGTCAGATGGACGAAAGGTGGACGAAGAGGTGGCAATTAAGAGTGGTCAGATGGACGAAGAGGTGGACGAAGCGGTGGCAATGAAGAGTGGTCAGATGGACGAAGAGGTGGACGAAGAGGTGGCAATGAAGAGTGGTCAGATGGACGAAGAGGTGGCAATGAAGAGTGGTCAGATGGACGAAGAGGTGGCAATGAAGAGTGGTCAGATGGACGAAGTGGTGGCAGTGAAGAGTGGTCAGGTGGACGAACAAGTGGCAGTGGGCGTGTAGTGGTAGTTGCGCTACTTTGGGCCATACCATAACTGGGTGCTGGGCCCATCGCACTGAGGCGAGAAGACCGACATCATGTGGACATGTCATGAGTTAACTGGGCTGTTTCATCGCCCGAACTGGAGGCCACATTGCTCTCAAAACAAACAGACAAACAAACAAACAACAACGACAGCATCACACACACGCAAGCATGCACACACGCAGCGGGCACACACATACACACACACAAACACACACACACCGCGCGCGCGTGCGCACGCACACACACACACACACACACACACACACACACACACACACACACACACACACACACACACACACACACACACATACACACTGTCTGTCTGTCTGTCTGTCTGTCTGTCTGTCTCTCTCCTCTCTCTCTCCTCTCTCTCTCTCTCCTCCTCTCTCCTCTCTCTCTCTCTCTCTCTCTCTCTCTCTCTCAGGTACAGACTGAGTTGTACTAATTTTACCTAGCTTTGTGTTGTTTTTATAGCGAAGATTTTTGTTGTTCTGTTTTCATTGCATGCGTGCGCTCGACACACACCACACACACACACCCACACCACACACACACCCACACACACACACACACACACACACACACACACACACCACACACACACACACCACGCACGCACGCACGCACGCACGCACGCACGCATACGGGCGCGCGCATCTTGGACCCCAAAGAAAGAATAAAGTTCAACGCTACACGTTAACAATCAATGAAACAGAACAACAAAATCTTCGCTATAAAACAACACAAAGCTGGGTAAATTTAGAACAACTCAGTCTGTACCAGAGAAGAGAGAGAGAGAGAGAGAGAGAGAGAGAGAGAGAGAGAGAGAGAGAGAGAGAGAGAGAGAGAGAGAGAGACAGACAGACAGACAGACAGACAGACAGACAGACAGACAGACAGACAAACAGAAGGAGAGATGATGTCATTCCTCTTTACTATCAGCATGCCAGCGTTCATTATTGTGGTTGTCATTGTACTGGAGTCACAGCCGTCTCACCCCCCCCTTCCCCTCCCATCCTCCCATACACACACATCTACTACACCGTTACGCACGCTCGCACAGCACGCACGCTCGCACGACACGACATCGCACACCACTGACACACAACACACACACCACACGCACCACACACGCGCGCGGAGCGCGAGCCGCGGCGAGCGCAGACTCAGCTCGCACGCAGAACGCACGAAGCACGCACGCACGCACTCGCACGCGCGCGCGCGCGCGCGCACGCACCCAATCACTCTCACACACACACACTATCAATACATCTCTCATCACACTAACAACTCACAAACACACACACACGCACACATCACACACATATCCACACACGATGTCATAAAAACAATCTCACACACACTCATACTAACCACACAAAAACTCACAAACTAACAACGCACGCACCGCTCGCACGCACGCACTGCACTCACACACACAAACACACTCACAATCACTCACACACACACACACGCACATACTCCATTCAAACAAAGACGCGCGTGGTCACGACGCGTGCCGGACTTCACGCGCGCACACAGCGCGCACACGCACAACGCGCACACTCACACACACACACACAACACATCACTCACAACTCTCAAACCACTCACTTCACAATCGTACACACACACACACACACACAAACACTCACAAACAAACCAACACACACTCACTCTCTCACAACACACACAAACATACACACACACACACTCCACAACACACACACACACACAACATCATAACACTAAAACACTCACAACACACTCCACTAACACCAAAATCGTCCGCGTCCATGGCGTTTTTTTCAGTTGATTTTGTTTATCTTGTGTGTTCATTCAATGTGCTTTCTTTTTATACTATATCTAAACTATCCCTCTAGCTTTGACACTCTGCAGTTCTGCAGTCCTCTCTTTCTCTTTCGCCTCGTCTGTGGCAGCCTGCGCGTGTTGCCTCCATAGACTTAGACACGTAAACGCAAAGTGGGGTGTGCTCCTGTGTTGGTGCTGGTGGCATCGACATGACGTCGCAAGTCGTGTAGAAATGTGTGGGGCACAGAGGGTTTACCAGTGTGGGGAATGATCAATCTCACACTCTTATCCTCTCTCAACACAACACACACACTCATCACTCTCCATCTACACACAAAAAACTCGCGAGCGCACTACTCACACACAAACACACACTCCATCTCAACACACTACACAACACACAACTCAATCACCAATCACAGCTACATGCGTATTGATCGCACACTTGCACTCTCGTGGCGCACGCGGCTCAAACCACGCAATAGCACGCGCATCTCACGCACGCCAAGCACGCTCGCACACAAACACACATGGACGCACAGCATTTGGACGCTCACATCTGTCTCTAGCTAGCGTGGAGCTACACGCAGTCCCTTCCTACACCCTTATTTCCAAATAACTTATAGAACTTTGTGAATTTTGGTTTCTCCTATCTGTATTTTATCCCAAGGTTTGATATTCCTTTGACACACTTAGGGCCTTCGTGGTCGGCATGGGCTATTGCATAATGACTTCGATTGACTTTTGCTATTGTTTTTGTTATGCACTGTGCGATTGTTTACATATGTTTTGTGTTGCATGTGTGTGTGGGTATATGTGTGTTGTGTGTGTGTTGTCACGACCGTACCCTGGAGGTCTGACATGTACAGGATAGGATCTAGGTCGGGAGTGAAGGGAGTGACTGACCTCAAACGCTCAGCAATGAGACACCACAAAATTAAGTTTACGATTACAACACACCCTTTGTTGAACACCAGCTTAATAAAACATCCAACACACGCTCCTGGCCGATCACAATAATATGCACACTCCAAAACGCACACATACATGCACATTCACGATTCAAGCCACTCCAACGCAAAAATCATGCACTATCACGTTCAAAGCTTCTCCAACGACACTTCACACATGCTCAAGCACATTCAAGCACTCCCACAACCAACAACATGCACGATTTATAAATAAATATTTCGCTCATTACGACGCACATGATCAACATTACTGCATTCAAGCACATATGACAAATACACCTAATTATAAGGTATTTATTTCTGTTTCGGGACCCTTTATCTCACCATGGAGGCGTCCACCATCCCTGCCCCCTGCCTATAGGTCGCAGGAGCTACCCTGTACGCATTGGGTTGATCCGATAGCAGGGTTGGTTCATCGATGGGAGTCGCCCAATGCCGACACCCTCGACTCACAATGAGTGGCGGCATGTGATAGACGCTGTTGTAACGGGGGCGGGGGGGGGGGGGGGGGGGGTGGGATCGTTGTGTTATGGCAGGTCCTGGTCGGGGGTCCTGGCCGCGCCATGTCATGACGGAGCGGCAACGTTCTGTCTAGCAGTCCTCGGTCCACGTCCAAGGAGTGGCCGAGACCTGCAGACGGGGCTCAATCCAGGTCCGTGGTCTCACAGCCAGAACGTGGCCTCGACCATGCACGTGGCACCATCCTGTACGTGCTCCAGTGTGAAGCACCAGGGTGGGGGGAGACGTAGGGAGGTGTGTCCACAGACATTTGTTTTTACTTCCGTGTGGAGAGTCGGATGAGGAGGAAAGAAGAAGGAAGGAGGAAGGAAAAGAAAGGGTACTGGAACCCTGGGCGTCAGTTCCGTCTGGTCCATTTGCTGTCATGTCTTAACAGCCACTCGCATGATGGCGGAGGGGAAGTGTTATTATCGCGCACAGTAAACCATTGTAATAAAGTCTTCTCAAACGATGCTAGGTTAAAGGACTGCATTATAATAAACAGGTATATAACATTTATGAACTATCTTTCTCCCTTCTCTCACTCACGCTTAAACGTTTTCCTTCATAGGAAATAAATCACACACAGAGACCATCGCGTAGATCTGCCACCACATTTGCAAATGTATGCAAATGGCATATCTGCTATCATTTTTATAAACACATTTCAAAAAATAACCAATTTACTCCAACCACGCAATCCGAATCGACAAATCATGCGTACGCACGCGCTCGTTGAAACTTAAAACTCGTTCTCCTTGCACACACAAAATGACGGTGGCCCGAAGGATAAAAGTCCGGCGATGTGACTGGGCGGACGTGCGAGACCAGCAGTTCCAACCTGAATCTCCAGGTTCTCTCCTTCCACACCGAATACGCATCACCAGATAATAAACAGGAGAAAAGAATTTTGGAAATAATCTTAGACATTGGACAGGTTTTAAAGATGGAATTAAACCTGAGGAAAAGGTATCACACATATTTCTTTACAATTTCGAAAACATAAAGGAAATTGCGGCAGAGCGAAGGACATAAGCCGGCTAATAACAAAACAAATCAAATCATATTCAGACCACCGAAAATGATGCTTAACCAGGCCTAACCGTGGGTGACCCCGAGAGGACGGGTCAAAGGACTCTCTCTACCCTCTCTGTCCAGTCGAGAGGACAGAGGCGAAGATGCGGATAAAAGAAGATAGTGATGTCCACTATCCTACAGGCCGATCTGAGGAAATTGATAATGTACTGACTGTTCCTCTCGGTCGTTAAGGGTAAAGATCAGGTCTGGAGCAGGAGCCCCTGAAGACATCTTACGCTCGAGGAAGAGATAACCTCCCTCAGCAATGGCGGCCCAAATGCCTGCTGCCGTCATAGAGTGAGCATCTTCTAACTATAAGAAACGACATTGATAGTGCGACAGGTATAAAAGACAGGCGAGAGGCGATAGACTGAATGTTCGAGAGAAGGGTACCGGCACCCGTGAAATTGGCAGGATGAATTTGTATTTTACACGGGCGGTGGAATTAGAAGTCGAGTGAAGAGAAAGCAAAACGAAGTTGTAGCTGAACCCAACCACCATGGTGCCAACTGCACCACAAGCACAATAAGGACGGTACACGAAAACAGCAACGACAATAAACTAATAATGTAATTCCGCACACCTAGGAGGGTCGAACGTCGTAGGCCTCTGACAATATCGTGACATACACCCCTTTACAATGATCTGTTTCTCTGAGATACAGTGCTCCTTTGATCCTTGTAGCATGTGACAACTTCACAAACAATGGGACCGTAAACCCAACTCTCGGTGATGACAGTGTACGATGATCCATTTCTCAATACAGTCCACAGATAGGAATCTCACGGGGAAAATTACACATTATTCTACATTTATTCAAACATTATGAAACTTCCAACCATGAAAGTAACAATCGACTCCCATTGGGTGATTCTCTACCGATTTAACTCACTGAAGTGACAACTGTCCTACACCTGATTCAGAGACCCAAAGGGGATATAACCGGGTTGGGGGGAAGTGTCACCCTGGACTGTTTTTCCAATATGCTACGGAGCTCGGCTAAGATAGGTCAGCATCCGTATCTACAGGAATCCCTTGATATGAAAGGATATGTGAACGCATGACCTGCAGGATCACCTGACCAAACACATGAGTCGGACGACCTGTCTGGCACGGATCCGGTCCAGGTGTTCTGGAAGAGGATGATGATCGCTCTACAGCCACAAAATCACGGCAGTCGTACAAAGTAGGCGATAATAACTTCACGGATGCACACACGACTGCTAATACTCTCTTGTTCTATCGTGTGGTTCATAGTCTCAGGACGTCAGTGAGTTTTTTGCTCGCTTAAGCATGCGGTTGGAGTACCGCCCCTGATCTTGATGCAAACAACAGCCCCATTTCCCCCACCGCAGATGCATCAGTCCGCAGGACAATAAGGGAGATAGGCTGCGGGGTGAGCCTGAGCCAGGACTGGCGAGTAGAGTAGTGAGGGCCGTGTTTTCTAGGCGTTCAAAAGCTGGTGGCAACTCTCATCACATATCAGTCGTTCTGGCTTTATTCCATTTGCGTCAGGTCACGTGAGGGGGCATGGCATACCTTTGCGACAGTCATGGTTGATAACTTGCACGGTAGTATCCGCAAGTCCTTAGGTTTGGACCGCAATTCACATTTTGGTTCCAGGTGGGTTTTGGCACTTGACATCTTTGGGTCTCTTGTCCTCTACAGGGCAATCCAAATCCCCCGCCGCATTTGCTTGCCCCAGATAAGGGGTAATCCTCGTCCTGACCAAGCCTTGGACATTTGGTATACTGGGACGAGGACGACATCTGAACCTCGCGCAAGACGAAGGAACAGACGACGGAGGAGCGTAACGTGCGAGTGCTCCAATCCACTGAAGCTGAGTAGCAGGTGTCTCATGTAAAATTGTTCAAATAATGGCGGTATCGAGCGGTGGATGATGCAAACTGTCGCATGACGCGACTTGAAATTCTCTCCAAGCATTTTGAGGCCAAAAGGCATACGTTACACTGGATACTGTCCTTGATGGCCGTATTCGTGAATGACCGTTTTGGATTGTCCTATTGAGCTGGATTCTGTCCAGTATCCTTTCGCGAGATCAGAACTTGGTGTAATATGTTGGCCCGACTCGCTGAGCGAAGTTTGTAGTCGACATTTACGGTTAGGTCAGATCGACAACGGGAGAACCTTATTCAGTACTGACGATAATCGAAGCAGAACCTCATGTGCTCATCCTTTCTTCTTTTTACAGAAGGATGGGGGATGTGTACGGTGATCTCGCTACGGTTCATAATGACCCCAACCTCAATCATGGACTGCACATCCTGCTGGATGTCTGTCGCCTGATGAGGGTGGCTGTGGGTTCTGTTTGACCCTAACTGGGGTCCTCGGTGGTCATTGCCAGTGTTCATTCGCCAGAGGGTGAATGTGCAGGGGCCGATCTGTATGCACGTACTGGAACTCCTGGCACAAGCATGCAAGTTGTTCAGTACTGTGCTCGAGGAGTAGGTTAGGACCGAAGCAAAACTATCATGAACACGACTCTTCCTCATCGAGAGGCGACGGTGGGGATGTCCTGAGCAACCGACACGGCGTGTCTTCGCACACTCTCACAACGACAGGGGTGAAGCCTGCCTGGCACTGATGTTCGTCGTAAGTTTCCTTATAGAGGTTGGAGTGATACAGGCATTCTTTGCCTCGCACGCGATTCTTATCGTCCCAGTTCACCCAACCACGATCTGACCTGACTACTAAAGGGCCCTGACTAGCTAGTTGCAACTTGTTCTTCTTTTGTGAAAGGAGTTGCAAACACCTCATCCACCGGCTCAACCAGCGTTCAACAATGCGTCGGTGTACAAATGCCCTCTGTACTTGGTTTTGGCCGAACTGCATAGTGTTGCTGAGCAATGCTGGCAGGTGTCAGCGATGCGGTTTGCGCAGTCGTCTCGTAACGACTTTCTTCCTAACCACCGGTGCACATCGTCATGGTGTCACACTTCTGCTTCAGGTTGCTGGTGGGTCCTCGTAATGTTTTGCACGACAGGAGTTTTCAAGGGGGAATAACGCATGCTTACTGCGGAACCTCCCCGGTAGGCGAACAGGACAGATGGTACAAAGCGGATCCACTCACGAGGTTGCTCTGCACAGTGGCGACGAACTACATCTGCTTCAACGTCCCATTGATAAACGCTCGACAAGGCATTGGCCTGCGCATGGCCATGATAGGGCGAATGTGTCTCCTTTTGAAACAATTAAGCTGTGTGTTCACATCCTTCAGTATTTTCAGGACTGCAACTGGGTCCCATGGTCAGACTGGTTTTATGGGCCAAGCAGGTGCGCGCTCCAAATCTGCCAGAGTGCCTACAGCAAACCGTAGGGGCATCCGTGGTCCTAAGGGGGTCAGGGCTCGGTTTCCGAGTCGCGTAGTCACACAAACTCTACATAGATGCTTGCAGGTTTGAACAGCGGATCGGATGGGGGCCTTTATGGGCCCCTCCAGGTCGGACCCACACATCATTGCTTGATATGGTTCCACATAAAACCTGTGGCACTGATCCCAGGGACCCACGCCTCAGAGCCCCTTAGGCGTTGTCCGTTGGAAGGTTCGCTAACGGCGGCAGTACTGGCCTAACCTGTGTGTTCAGACCTGGCCTAGAAGGAATATCCGAAATAAACTACGCTCGAGAGTCAGCTTGGCAGCCTTAGGACCTGCCATTGGGGGAATCGTGGGACCGGCCGGAGGACAGAATCTCTATCAGGCTTTGGGGAACACGAGCTGCATTGGACAACAGATTCTAGCCTGGGTAAAAACCCTATAAAGGATCCCCCTTGGTGGAGATTGAAGCTCACCTGGGCGTCGTGTCGGGCAGGGAATGAGCAAGCGACGACCTACCATGGTGACCTGGCGCTTGGACATCCAAGTCCCGGGCGAAGAAGGAACCATGGTAGCAGGTATCGGCCCTGGCAGAACCTAGTCAGAGGATCGGCTGGAGTATAGGGGACGCATTTCCATGTTCCTGCTTCTTAGATTTGGAGCGTGTGTGTGATCTCCCACACAAGCTGTACCGGGCAGATTCGTAGACACGGGACTGATGAGTCCGTCAGCTATAGGTGACATATTCCCTCATGAGAAGGGAATACATATGGTCGCTCAACGCACTTGGCCCTCTTCGCCACAGAAGTAGGGGGTGGAGTTTTGGAATTAAGTACAAAGGATCGGGTGGAGGTTTAAACCAGCCTCCAACCCGAAACCATCATAACTAGCGCCCCCGCCGTCGTCTCAGGGCGAATCCATATTCTTATCACAAAAGATCGTGATTCTACCGATTCCTTGATTGTGTCATCCAAGGAGGAACCAACAACAGAGGAGAAACATGGGCAATCTGATTCACACCGAAGCTGGGATGGAACACACGTTAGCCGACCGGCACGTGGACGTTGGAAAGGTCAGCCACGAACCAGCTGGCTTTGGACAATATTTCATATTGTGGCAAGGACGAACACTAAGAACAAAACACAGTCGGTGCGCTGAAATTCCCCGATGGAACTGCCTGCCTTGTTCGCCCGCTAGCAGTCTCGGCACACTAATTGTTCACATTATTCTGTGGAAGGCTTCATCTCCGTTATCTGGGCCGATGCCAATATTTAGCCCTGCGAGCTTCAGCAAAAAACTCAAGCTGTGTGAATCGCAGCCGCGAAATTCCTGTGGTGCTGTCTAGCCTATCAGGTTCCTCAAACTCAGGGGACACTGTGTTGAGTGAGCTGTTCAATGAGGATCCAGATCCTCCAGTCCAACTTTGCTAAACTGAACGCCTGTTCCCTTAGCGTTGTGCGCACAGCCTATCCCATAATCTGCACGAAGGTCTCGTCTGTATTCTTCTTCTGGACCTAAACTTCCTCTCGTTCGTGTCTCTGGGGTAAGGTGGGAAAAGGCTTCACGCAGAGCCAAATGATTGTCCTGCATATGTAGCGCATTCATTAGTGTGAGCAACACACTCCCTTGCAGAACACTGATAATCCACGAAAAAAGGTGCTGCATAGCCTTTTGTTCTCAGACATTTGATATGAACAAGCAAACCTTGTCGAAATGCTATAAAGATAATATCAATGTCCTAACTAGGTCTGAACTTCTGGAAGCTTTTACTTTGGGGCCTTATTTTTGAACTCACTATCACCTGCCCATGGTGATTAACCCACCATGACTTACAGTTGCTGGGAGGACCGCGAAAAGAAGTTGTTCCATCTCATCCCTACGCAGAGCCTCCATCCGTCTAGTTCTTCACCTACGGAAGGGCGTACTGCCTGGCTGCACTCTCCATACGACGATAACTCCTCCGGTCTGCAGCCTCTTCCCTGCGCTGAGCAGCCTCTTCCCTACGAAGAATAGCCCTCTTCCTACGCAGAATCTACTGGCTGTCTGTCTCTTCTCTGCGCAGAGCAGAGCCTCTTATTCCTATCCCAAAATCTCCTCCCTTCGCAGTGTGTCCTGCCTAGCGGCCTTCGTCCCTATCGCTGAGCTGCACTCGTCCTTTTCGTAGGGCTTCCTGCATGGAAAGCATCACTCTCTCCGTCGTTGCTGCACTTTGAACATCAGGTCAGAGGTGTTGTCCTGGGAGCAGAAGGATTCACCACTCCCGACACAGGGAGATGATCAGTTGGACCCGTCCCTTGTGGTCTCGACTTTCCCATAATAGGTAAGTCCTTTTCCTGGGGAATTGCCCTACGAGGGTATGACTGGAGAGGTCGATGGTTTCGGTCTCTGAGACTCAACAGTTGCCACATATTGATTCGCCTTTTTATCTGACGATTCCGAGCGGAAGAGTGCCAGTACGGGGGTCTCGACAGGAGATACCCTAGCGACAGAAGTAGTTGTAATTTCTCGCTGGACTATCCTGCTTTAGCTGGTATAGGTAAGAAGTAACCAGATAAGCGTTAGTACTGGTACCTACTATTTGTAGGGAACTACAGTAACTTTTTGGAATTACCCGTCTTCTTCGGTCGGCAAGCGTCGCCATACACCCAGCGCCGCGGACCAGGTCGCAAATGGACAACAATATCCTACGGTTTTTAAAATACATGGGAAAGACATATTCCACTAGAAAAAGAATAAAAAAAAAAAAAAAAAATTTTTGCGGGGTGTGTAGATGTGTGTGATGTGTGTGTGTGAGTGTGTGGGACAAGTTCCGGCTGCTACCAACTATGGGCAACACCGCTCTATCAACACGAAGCAACAGTGAGGTTGGGGCTCACCGAAAAAAACAAAACAAAAAACTTTGTCACGGCTGACCCCTCTCTGGCAACACCGGCGCTCTACAGCACGAAGCAACGAGTTGCGTGGGGCTGGCGAAAAAAAAAAAAACAAAAAAAATTGCAGACGGATCCGGACGAGAGAATATAAAGAGACACTAGCGTCGATAAAACCCCACTGTACTCTACTACCTGGTTCTAGTGAGAAAAAAAACAAGAACTGGATAGAATACAAATCAGGAATGGCAAAAGTCTGAGCGGCAAACAGAATAGGAAAGACTAACGGGCCGTACCCTGCGTGATGTACCACGGAGGATGGAGGTATGGGCGCGGTCGACTCCCCTCGGTCTCACCTCGACTCCCGAGTCACACCGGATGTTCCCTCAGTCCACAAATAAGACTCCCTTCACGATAGAGTCACCATGCCCAACCACCACGATCAATACACGCAAATGACCTAAACATATACAAAAAAGACAAAAATACACAGGTACTCTGTCGAAACGAGAGAGTTGTCAGCCATGAGCCTTCAAATCCCGGTCGGAGACCCCAACAATTGTCACGGGACCGACCACCTGGAGGTCTAGCCCTGACAGGATAGCGTTAGTGGGAGTTGATGGGAGTGGACTGACCTCACACGCTCCGCAAGAGACATCACAATTATGTATTTCGATACGACACCACTTTATTCACACCTGCACAGAAATAAAACATCCCAACAACACGCCACATTGCACGATCTCAATAAAGCACTCCAACGCAAACTACATGCCAATCACCGATCAAGCACTCCAACGCAACACAACTGGCCAATCTCGGATAATGCTCTCCATCGCCCACAACATGAACAAATTCACAATCATGCACTCCCACACCCACAAAATGCTCGATTTATAAAATAAATATTTCGCCATTCGGACGCACATGATCACAATGTACAGCTTTCACAGCCACAATGACAAAGACACATTTTTAGGAAATATTGTCCAGTATGGATTTCCCTTTCTAAACACCATGGAGGGAGTCCACATCATGCCCCTGCCAAGTTCCGCTAGGGAGCACCCTGTCGCACTTGGGTGCTCGAGCAGGGTTGGGTTCTCGCAGCGGAGTGCCCAAAGCCGACACCCTCGGACTCACAAGCGGGCAGTGAAGAGCGTTTTTGCCTTGTCCCGGCGGGGGGGGGGGGGGAGGGGCGGGGGAACGTAGTGTTTCTGGAGGTACTGGACGGGGGTCCTGGCGGGCCAGTCAAGACGGCGGCTTTCTAGCAGGACACTCGGTCACGACCCTAGGCGAGCCTCGTCCTGCGCGTTGGCACCTTCCCTCGTGGGTCTCAGCAGGACGTCGGCCTCGAACAGCACGTGGCACCATCCAGTTCGTGCTACAGGTGAGCCCCAGGGTGGGGAGGACGTTGATGGGTGGAGATGTCCACAGTCATTTGATTTTAACACCGTGAGGAGAGTCGGAGAGAGGAGTAAAGAAGAAGGGAAGGAGGTAGGAATGGAAGGGTACTGGAACCCTGCCGTCAGTACCGTCTGACCATGCTGTCAAGTCTTTTACATGCCAAGCAGATGGGCGAGGGGGAGGTAGTAGTATTAAACGCGGCAAAAGTAAACCCATTGAATCAAGTCTTTCTCACACGATTCAGGTATAAAGTCTGCATTAACTCAAAGGTTATAAAACAAATATGATTTATCTTCTCCCTTCTCTCACTCACGCTTTACGTTTTCCTTCCGTAGGAAAATAACTCAACACAGCGTCAATCGCTGAATAACTGCCACATCATTTGCAAAGAGTAATTCAATGGCATAACTGTCACACTTTTTAAACACATTTCAAATATAACACATATCTCCAAACCACGCATCCGATACGACAAATCATGCGTACGCACGATCGGTGAACATTAAAACTCGTTCTCCTTGCACACAAAAAAAGACGTGGCCGTAGGATAAAAGTCCGGCGAATGTGACAGGGGAGGACGAAGCGAGACCCCAGCAATTCCCAACCCTGAATCCCAGGTCTCTCCCTTCCCACCGACTACCGAATCACCAGATACATTAAACAGGAGAAAGTTTTTTGGAAATAATTTTGAATGGACAGTGTTAAAGATGGAATTAACCAGAGATAAGGTTCTAACACCATAATTTCTCATTACAATTTACGGAAAACAAGATAATTGCGCAAAAGCGAAGACTAAGCCGGATAACAACACAAATCAAAACAAACAGACCACGAAAACTGATGATTACAGCTACCGTGGGGGTGACCCCCGAAAGAGCGTGGTCAAAGGTCTCTCTCTTACCCTCTGTCCAGTCGAGAGGACAGAGGCAGACGATGATGCGGTGAAACAGTTGAAGTTGATGTCCCTCGCCTACAGGCCGACTGCAGTATTGGAAAGTACTGACTGTACTCTCGACGATAAGGTAAAGAAACCCTGGGATGGAGCAGCGAACCCAGAGACATCTATCCGCTCGAGTGAAGAGCTATCCTCCCTCAGCAATGGCGGCCAACTTGCAAGCTGCGTAACTGAGTGGTGCATACTTCAAACTTATAGAAACGAAGCACGTGCGACAGGTTAAAAAGACAGGCAGATGAGGCGATAGACAGAAAAGTTTCGAGAGAAGGATGGGTACCGGCCACCCGTTTTGAAAATAAAAAACTTGCAGGATGAATTGAACGGGCGGTGGTAATTAGAGAGAGAGATGAGAGGAGAGAGAAAGGAAATCCGAGAGTTGAGCTGTACCCCCCCTCACCAAGGTGCAACTGCACCTCAAGCACCAACCTAAAGGGACGGATACACGACAACAGCAACGTCAATAAACAAATAAGTAATTCCGCCAACCTAGGTGGGTTCGAAACGTCGTAGGCCTCGTGACAAACTCGTGACAGATGTGTGAGTGTGTGTGTGTTGTGTGTGTGTGTGTGCAAATATGTTATAATGGGATTGCTTACTAGGCCCTTTGTCTTCATATAAAAAAAAATGTTTTGTTTTTGTTTTGTTTTTCTTATTGCTGTGTTTATTTTTGTTCAAATTTGATTTATTGTTCGTTTTTTATTGTTTATTTTGAGGGCATAGTGCAAAAAAAGCTTCCAGCTTATATATTCACCCTAATTATTAGATTTCGAGTTTCGAGTTTTCGTGTTTCTCTCTCTCTCTCTCTCTCTCTTCTCTCTCTCTCTCTCTCTCTCTCTCTCTCTCCTCTCTCTCTCTGCTCTCTCTCTCGCACCACACAACCACACATATACACACACTCGCGCACGCGCGCGCGGGCGAGCGCACAACTCACACTCACGGCACGCACGCTCGCTAGCCCGCACGCCGCCACTCACTACACACATGGCTACACACTCACTCGCACACGATGTATTCATAACGGGCTTTGTAGCGTCTTTGTTGGTTTTATACTAAACATTTTCTTTACCTTTAAAAACTATACGCATGTTAATATTAAGCATACTGTGTGGAATCGAGCGCATTCTTATTAATTTTTATAACTCTTTTTTTTCTGTTTGTTTTGTCACCTGTGCACAAACACTGAATGTGAAATCATTTTTATATACGTTGTTTTTGTTGTCCTTGTGTGCTGTGTGTGTGTGTTGTGTGTGTGTGTGTGTGTGTAGTGTGTGTGTGTGCCCTGTTGTGTGTGTTGATGTGTGTTGACACGTGCGCGTATGCGCGTGCGGGTTCTGTCGAAACCGATGCGATCTCTAATTGACCATGGAAACGCTGTAATTGATGATGAACATCGTTAATGTAAGTAGACAACCAGGAAGTTGGAATAGAAAATAATATTAGGCACAACTAATTGCCACTGGGGATGTTTTGGGCTCTGCACGTACCTGGACAAAGGACGCTCGATTGTGATAGTCAACCTTGGGAAGGAGTGTTTTGCCGCGACAAGCTTTCGTTCGCTGCGACGGGTGTGTTTGACAGTCACTTGTGGTCTTCAATTTGTCAGAAAGCCTTTTTTGATAGAAGTTGTTCATCATGGCGTTGGTAGTCTTTTATACTCCAATTTCTCTTCATCGAACGAGGGTAAGTGTGCGTGCCAAAAGAATGCTCAAACGTAGCGAATCTGGTTTGGAGTTGAATCCTTTTGGAATGTTTGGATCTAAAGATTTATTCATCATGATGTTCATTTCCAGCGGAGAGGGAATGACTCATCCTAGAATTTATTCATACTTTACTTTAACCTCTTTGCATGCAGATTTAAATAATTTGGTGTTAAATTCTTTTGTACCATTGTTTTTCCCTAGAGTGGGTGAGGAATGGAATTGTCAAAACTCACTATGGCAATGGAAGGCCTGAGGCGATGTAAAGCACAAATGTGACACGTTATACACACAAACTACACACAACTACACTTACCGACGCAAGCACGCGCACTCACGCGTGCAATGCTTTTGCAGAATCCAAGATGATAATTATCTTCGAGAGAAACGAAAGTCAAAGGATAGAACGAGCGCGTGCAGTTCCTATCTGTTTCGACGTTCACGATCCGATCTTGGGCGTGTCAGATCTCTCATGAGGCCAGTGCTAGTCGGCCACTGGACGGCAAGCTGTCGCTATTCAACTTTAGGATACGATTTAGCAGAAGCACGGCGTTAGTGTCAGAGGGCAGGTGTTCGTCGTACCTTAAAATAAAACACTCCTGCAGATTGTAGGAAGTACATCAGATAATATGTGTTCACTGATACTTTTTCGAATCAGCATCCCTTTAGTGGATGAAGTTCTTCAGGATCAGGATCAGGATTCTGGGCGTTGTATCAAATACATCTTAGCCCATTTAGGCTTTTTACGCCCTTCTGTATGTATTTAATCCTTTTTTTTTTTGGAACAGGTTGGTCAGGCATAGGCTTGATCAGATACTATTATCCATCATTATTCTTATCTTTTTTTTGTTAATATTCTTGTTTATCTTTGAGGTTCTTAAAAACATTATACTAGGTGCACGTTTGTTGTTAAGTGTTTGTTTATTTCAACAGTTGGTTTCTCTATTCTCGTAATAATAGGTATAAATTTTCTTAAATTCGTGCTAGTTTATTGTTTAAATATTTTATATTCACTGTTACTTGTAACATTCTTTCTGCGGGAGTACAAAAAAAGCAATGCTTTATCAACATCATCAATTTCTCATTAAATTATTGTATGCTTGATTCAAGTCTCCTATTATTCCTTCTTGCCTAAGTGTTGGAAGTTGCAGAGTTTTTTTAATCTTTCCTGATATGAGTAAATCTTTTTAATTATGTATCATCTTGGTTGCTTTCTTTGTACCTGTTCTAGTGCTTCTGGATTGTCTCTGTTAGCATGGATTCCATACGTGTTGCATATTCATAGAAAAGGTCTAACTAGTGCCTTTATTTTTGCAAAAAAGTGTCCTTGTCCATAAATGTAAAAGGTTCTTTGTATTATTCCATTCAGTCTGTTAGCTTATTAATAATATTACATTTGATTTGTCATATAGTAAATTTTTGTCAAAAGTCACACTAGGTCTTTCTCTTCTTCAAATTTGATATTTTTATTACCTTGCCCCCAATTTTCATTATTAATCCTTTTGTGGGTTTATGTTTTACCTATATGAGTACTTTTCAGTTTTCTGCATTTAAATATAGGTTCCATGTATCAGAACCACTGTACTATGTTTCAATATACCTTTTGTACTTACTGGATTTGCCTGTTGAATGGATATTGCCAGAAATTGTTTCATGCGATGTGTGACACAGTTCATTCGTTTAATCATTTTTTTCAAAATCATTGCAGTTGTCTCTGCCTATTGTTATTATCCTCCATAGCCTAAAAGGGGTGAGAAAAGTATTTATTCGTATGATGCCATAAGTGATTTTTTTCCCCGTTTAAAAACTTGTGTACATTCTTTCTTTTTATATGTGATTCCACAGTCACTTTTTGGTTATTTAATTTTCTTATAAAAATGTTAATGTGGTGGTTGACGAAAGTGCACAGTGTGACATAAAGAGAACAGATGATGATTTTTAACACAAAGCACAGTTCTTAAACTATATCCCTGATGAAGACATGTGTGGATTAAAAGTTGAAAAGGACAAACAGCCAAACCATCATGCAACAAAAAGAAATCGTTTTATTTGGCGTTATTAATACAATGCCCGTGGTCAAACTATTTGTTACTAGTCAGTTTGCCATTCTCTGTTTGGACATTTGTTCCCCAAATTTTGACTCGTGGGCAGTAAGCAGATGCTGTCCACTGTCTTCGTTTCTTGCAGAGAAGAGAAAGCAGTTAGCCTGGAGTTGTTTGTTCTCTCTCCTTAATGATATTCTATGGCCAAACACTGGAACAGGACACACTCTATGGCCAACACTGAACACGGACACCAAACTATGGCCCAAACACTGAACAGGACACAATTATGCGCCAAACACTGAATACAGAGACACACTCTATGGCCAAACATGAACAGGACACTCTCTATGGCCTAAACACTGAACAGGACAAACACTATGGCCAATCACCTGAAAAGGACACGCACTTCATGGTGAATAGCACCAAGTCTCGCTGACATTTCACGTGTGTCTGTTAAGGCACTATAATGGTTTGTCTTCTACCTGACATTGCACAGTGTGTCTGTATAAGGCACTATAATAGGTTTTCTTCTATCATGACATTTCACAGTGTGTCTGTAAGGACTATAGTAGGTTGTATTCTAACATGACATTTCACAGTGTATCTGTAAGGCTCTTGATGGTTTTCTTTACCTGACATTTCACAGTGTATCTGTATGGCACTAGGATAGTTTTCTTCTACCTGACATTTCACAGTGTATAGAGTAAGGCACTATGATTAGTTTCTTCTAACTGACATTTCAAAGTGTATAGATGTATGGCACTATGTTAGGTTTTCTTCTACCTGAAATTTCCACAGTGTATAGTTTGTAAGGTACTATGATAGGTTTCTTCTGCCTGACATGTCTACAGTGTTTAGATGTAAGGCACTTATGATTAAGGTTTTCTTCTTCCTGAATTTCCACAGTGTATCTGTGAGGCACTATGATAGGTTTTATTCATCCTGACATTTCGCTGTGTATAGAGGTAAGGCAGTATGAGAGGTTTTCTTCTCAGTTCTAATGACATTGCACAGTGTTTCTTAAGGCATGTATGATAGGGTTCTTCTACCTGATCATTTTCACAGTGTATTTGATGTAAAGGCTACTATGATAGCGTTTCTTATTCCTGACTTTCACAGTGTATGTTGTTGCTGTTGTTTTGTTGTACGTCTTTCCACATTTATGTGATATTAGACGGGCCATTTCACAGTGTATCTGGTAAGTGTAATGGCACTCTGATAGGTGTTCTTCTTACCTGACATTTCCAACAGTGTATCTGTGAGGACTATGTATAGGTTTCTTCAAACCTGACATTTCACAGTGTATCTGTAAGGCACTATGATAGGTTTTCTTCTACCTGATATTTCATACAGTGTATTGATGTAAGGCAGTTTGATAGTTTTCTTCTACCTGGACATTTCACAGGGTACCCTCTCTCATTTCAGACTCTACCACTGTGCGAAATATACGCGCGTTGCTACTTGATCAGACAACTTATCTTTTAATATATGTTTTTCTATCTGCAGTGCTTGCTACTGGAGGCTTCGCGAATCAGGTCTGTGCGCCACCTTCTGTTCAGAAGAAGCACCAAGAATCTGGTTTCTGCTTTCATTCTTTCAAAGACTTGACTACTGTAATTCTCTTCTTGCGGGCTCCTTGTCCACAAGAATTCTTCTTGCATTATATTGCAGATATAGTCCAAAATAATGCTGCTCGCAATTGTCCTCGAAATCTCGATAACCTCTCATTGTTTCTCCCTTGCTTAAATCTTTGCACTGGCTTCTGTTGAAAACGGCATCTAGTACAAACTTTTCTTTGCTCTGTTACAAGGCATTGGTTGGCCTAGTCCATCTTATCCTCTCGTATCTTCTGTCGACCTCTATACTCCTTCCAGACAGCTTCGACTCTTCCTATGAAAATGATTTTGCAGATCCCTCGTTTTCGGGGCCTGATCACTTGTGTGAACGTTCTTTTACTTGTCAGGATCATTCATGCTGGAACATCTCCCTTCTGACTCCGATACTCAATCAGTCTTTCTTCTTTTCAAGTCCTCCCTCTATACAACTCTCTTCAAACATAATTTTTCTGCTCCTTCGCTGGTGTGTGGGTGGGTGCGTGTGTGTGTGTGTTTGTGTGTGTGTGTGTGTGTGGGTGTGTGTGTGTGTGGGTGTGTTGGTGTGTGTGTGTGTGGTGTGTGTGTGTGTGTGTGTGTGTGTGTGTGTGTGTGTGTGTGTTGTTAGGGCTTATTGCTGTATGCGCTTCTTAGGGCTTGTTGATTAAGATTAAGCGCACTTATGTTCCGTATTAGTAGTTTTATTATTTTTATTAGTAGTATTATCTGATTAAGGCTAGGTTATGATAGGTTTTGCTTCTACTCAGTACCTGACATTTCACAGTTGTATCTGTAAGGCTTGGTATGATAGGCCCCCCCCCCCCGGATTTCTTTCTACCTGACAATTTCACAGTGTATCTGTAAGGCAGTTATGATAGGGTTTTCTTATACCTGTACATTTCACAGTGTTTCTGTGAGGCATATGATAGGTTTTCTTCTACCTGACAGTTAACAGGGTATCTGTGAGGCAGTATGATGGTTTTCTTCTACCTGACATTTCATGGTATCTTGTGTGGCCAGTATGATAGTGGTTCTTCTTGTGACTGACACCAGACTTCTCAGGTGAGTATAATATATTATTAATAGGTTTGGGATCAGTCCATTGGTAGACACCTTTGTCGTTTTTGTTATTATTTATGATTGTTTAACATATCCTGTTCCCATTCTTTCCTACTCAGTGACCACCATCCTGGCCACAAAGTGCACCCTGCTGGATGCAATCCTGAACTCTTATGCTCTGTGTTGGCCTTCAGATTTCAAAACCTTACTCTACTGCAGGTACACGGTTGTCACTTTTATATGGCCCAGAACTCTTTTTCCAGGAAGATAAGTTGTAAGGAATGTTTTGCTAGTTACACTGGACAAGGAGAGGACCCATCCTGGCTTTTTTTTTGCTTTACAAGTGGACAACGGAAAACATTAATCGTCACTGTGTCAGAATGCTTCATGTGAATATTTTGGATCATGAGAACAAAGATAATAAAAGTTATACTGCTTATGTTCTGTATCTGCCAGTTCCTAGAAGAAAGTCTGCCAAGGTCAATCATGACTGGCCTTAGTTGCTAATCTTCAGTGACATTAGAGCGTTGTCCATTCTGACATTTGTACAAGTTGACTGACAAGATTGAAGAGTGCGTAGGATACATTTCATGTAGTTTTGACCAATAGTGGAGGAAAAATTAACTTTTGATTACTATCATTATTATGAATACATTTATAGTGCTTATCCTCGGCTAGAGACCAAGCTTGGGCTCTTTATTATCCACACATCGTTTTACACCACGGGCTGTCTTCCCCAGGTAAGTGCTGACTGATGAGCAGCCTGCTGGTGCGTCAATCTCAGTCGTTTCCTGTGTTCATTCCCAGTCAATATCGTTCCCTCAGTTTCCCTTACTTCCTTCCTTCTTTCTGTTTTCTCACGCTAGGTGCAATGACATGTGTAAAGTGTCATGCATACCATTGGCCATACTGGCCTTCTCTTCCGAAGTTGGTGAGGGGATTTGACAGTGTGCAAGATGTTTATGTGTGCGTTCACAACGGAACCTCGGTTTATAGTTCTCGTTTTGAAGGACTGATGGGAAAATGGAGTCAGAACCATGTTAGTTACTAGGGTAATTCCCCATGTACGATAAGGCCCGGCGGGATTCGAACCGCAAACCCCTGCGATCACCAAGAGTACGAGTCCAGTGCTATACCACTAAGCTATGCCGGGCCACGGTTGACGGGTGCGTGGCCAAGCCATACTGTGATCTTATCTCCAAAGAGAGCCTTCTGCTGATGAAGTTGGTCAGAGTAATAATAGTGTCTGGGTGTAGGTAGGCATGTGCAATGCATGGTGGCATGGGCACACACACTCACACGACACGACACGACACGACACGACACACACACACAGTGCATTACACTCATCAATCACACACACAAATACAAGCACACATAACTAATGTTCACTTCGGCTCACTAAATCAAATTACATTCACTCATGCACACACATATCCGCACGCATTGCATGTATGCTCGCTAATGACATACAGCACATGCACACATATGTGCGCGAGCACACACAAACACAACACACACACACACCACACACACACATCTACACACACAACACACAGAGAGGGTTCATAAGTCGTTTAGATGGCGGACAATTGACATTAAATGATAGAGAATGAAATGGCTTCAGGGAGTCCTGATAAACTTCAGGTCCAAATCACATTAAGC
>JAFLJL010009434.1:0-7500 GCA_018398815.1 Conus ventricosus
AATTTTGGGCTGCGAAGGGTTATTTACAACGCAAAACCCAACAGTTTTTAAAAATAGCACAATTAGACGAAAACTCCCTATTGCTAAGGCAGAACAATTAAACCTTTTAGAGCTTAGAGCCGAAGCCGTTAGTCGTTTACAGAACTTGGGCAAATGTTGCCAACACAATCTAAAATACAAAACATACCTCTTCAAGATTTAACTCAAGAAGCAGATGAACTAATAGCAAAATTGAAACGAGTTTTAATGAGGAGATAGTCGGAAGAACATTAGAAACAATTGATGATTCTCCATTTGCCTATGCGTGACCTCCGGGTCTTAAGGGCCGCTTTTTACAACAATAAGAGAAGAACTAATGCACAGCACGGCAAAACTTATAAGCTAGAGAGAGAGATAGAGAAGAAAAAAATAAACTCGCTGATGCAGATGATAACAATTTAGGGCGAGAAGAAAAGGCTAGAATACAGCAGAAAATACAGGAGTTAATGGGTGAAAAGGAAGGGCATTAAACGTGATTTCTATTCTCAGAGGAGTTTCTAAATCACAAACAACCAGATTCAAAGAAACTATAAAGAGAATACTTTATGAAAACACTACGTAGCAGAAAGAATAAGGATTCTGTTCAGAGAAAGGGGATTACAGTAGTTAGCATATTAACGGCTGTTGGGTTTGCTATCTCTACACTTGTTTATGCTTTAACCGGCAGTGCGCCAACAGGGCCAGTAACACCTCCAACACCTCAGCTGGTAAAAGTTGGATTAGAAAACAATTGCATCATCTAGCAAACTTATTGAAAAAGTTAGCTGCTAAAGCGCTTGATGCTCTGCCCGCATAAATAGGCAGTGTTGTTAGTTGGGTTTTGTCTACTATAGGGAAAGTTGCTGGTTTATATGGCTGACCATCTGTGGACGTTAGGAGTGCTAGCTGCTGGATTAATTTTTAGTGAAATAAAGTACAGCTAATCCAGTAAAAGTTAAAAATACAACAAGGGCTGTCTTTTCGCTAGTGTGGCTGTCAGTGTAAGGTAGATCAACAGGTGGCGTGCTTTCTGGGCTGCTTTCTGGGTGTGGGGCGCTTATAACTGGGTCGCTTTCTTCAGGGCTAGTACTTTCTTTAAAATGGATGAGCGGGCCTTGTGTTTAAGTATTTATTGTGCCCTAAGTCTTGGTCGTCTCCAGCTACAAGGATTTCATTGTTATAATTCTGTATCATTAAACCCAAACTGTAGTCTAAGGTCAGAGGGTAGCATGTATAATCCATAACCTACAACAAAGTCAACCTTTGACCTAGCATGTGCAAGAACGTCTTGATACCTTTGTATGCTGGCAGGCAAATTAACAGCAGAGTTAATAGCATCTTCTAAATTAACTAGAAATTGTTTTCTAGCATCAAAGCCTGTAGATTGATCAGATATGCTAGACTTGGTCTGTGCTTGTGCTCCTAATAGACACCAACGTATGTCCTTATGGAGTCATTAAGTCTTTGCACTCCTGGCATTGTTAGGCCTTTACTTTCATCTAAGATAAATGTTGTCCAAGCATTAGGGTGTTTTTGTTCTATGGATCCCAATCGAACTTGTGCGTTTGATTGGAAGAGGTGTGGCTAGGCCAGTAGTCATAATTATATTCTCTACGTTCGCCCCACAAATACAATGTGCCTAACCCATGATTGCGGTCTAACTTTTGTCTAAAATCAGTTGAAGGATCAATGTTAAATTCGTTGCAAATTCTTTCATATGCATTATTGTCCATTGGGCTGTTAAATGGATAAAACGCGTTGTCGTTAGGGAGGGCACTTGTAGTTCAGTTAGTATTCGCCTGTACTGGTAATAAACATGAAAGTTATATACTGACCTTACTAAAAGATTAGGATGGTTTAAATGGTTTGCATATGAAACACCGCAGCCAGTAGTTGCGCAGTAAATGGCAAAATTTAACTGATTCTGGAAAAAAGCCATAGGGTGGGATGACCATGCTGATGGCACTCTGTCACTCTTTATTGGCGGATTTAAATATCTAGTTAGTGGGTTTACAAGTCTGAATTGGAAGCCATATGATACATCTACTGCAATGGTTAGTAAACTGAAGTCCAAAGATTTGGGTTATAAAACGCTCCTACATTGTATGCAGCATGTTCAATATATTTAAATGCTCCCATTTTTTAAAATTAATTTTTTAAATAGTTATAAAAAGATGTACATCTATATAACCAAGCAAAACGAGCGTGTGTTCTTAACGTATCCAATTGTCAATTGGCGCGGGAGTTGTAGGATTGCCCTTAAAGAAATTGGTTTTAAAGTTAAGTGGGATAACATATCTGAAGGGACTCAAAATAACTGGATCAATATTAGTAACGAACAAGGCGGTCAAGCAAGTCATGTAAAAATACCAGAAGGTTATTACAATTTTTGTTCTTTAAAAAAAGTATTTAGCGAATTTGGTATATTGCTAACAATCAACGAAGCAAACCTCAGAATTACTATACATTTCCCACAAGAAGAAAGAAGAGAGTACACTTTCCCTAAAGGCCTGGCTAAAATCTTGGGCTTCCACAATAGTGAGAGAACTTATAGATTTAGTACAAGAGAAGATGTTCATCAATTTGAAGGTAATAAACCTTCTGATTTTCTCGTAAACCCAATTTTGTATGTCCATTTACAACAGTTAAAAACAGATGTTAATTTGTTTAATGGCTATCCATCTACAATTCTACGAGCACTTCCGTCAATTAAGGCAGGGTTTTGCGATTATCAGTTATACAGGTTTGGCGGGGACGGTGAATTTAAAGAATTAATTGAGGGTTCTTTAAATTCATTGGATGTAAAAATAACTAATCAAGATGGAAAGCCAGTTAATTGTACTGATTTGTTAATAGAGCTAGAAGTAGAAGATAATATTAAAAAGTGGGGAGGGCTCAGTCCCGCGGGCGTTCTTAATTTTATATCCCTGGAGAGAATGTAAATATGTTCGTTCACGATCACCCATGTGATTCTGCACGGAAACCCCCGTTTCAATTTGCTAATTTTGTCAATATTTAGAGGTTTTGAGGTGTTAATTTTTTGTGAAACAGGTGTTAATTTTGGTCAAAATTGATATGTGATGGACATGATGTGTATGTGAAAAGGGGGGTTTTCGTGCAAATTAAGATGGGTGAGCTTGAACGAAGATATTTACATTCTCTCACACACACACACACACACACACACACCTGTCCACGTGAGTCGGTCTTCATCTTTCTCCGGGCCATGCCGTGTTTCCTTCTGGCCGCTGCCTCCTCCTCGGTTCCCCTTCAGTATGACGGCCTTCCCCGCCCTTTGTGTCTGCTGGCCACCACAGTCAGCGGCACGGCCGGCAGCGCACGTGGTCAGCGCGCCTCCACCCACGCCTGCACGTGATAGATGATCAGATGTTCGAGACGGCTGACCAGCCAAAAAACAACAACAACAAAAAAAGTCGCGCGTGCTTTTCAGACGATTAGAAATCATAATAAATGAATGAACGAAGGCAGAAGAAAGAAAGAAAAAAAAGGAAGAAAGAAAGAAATGAATGAAAGTGAACGAACAAACAGGATGTGTTTCTCTGTGTGTGTATGGGTGGTGGGGGTGGGGGGGGGGGGGGGGGTTGTCATGTTCTACACCACATGTCTTCACATCTGGCGGAGACGCCTATTGTTTGACAGAAATAGTCTCGTGCTAGCCCTAGCCGTTTCTTTTTGTTCTTCCTTTCTTTTATTTCTTTTTTTTTTTTTTTTTTTTTTGACGAATTTTGTCAATTGTGAGAGGACAGGTTTACACTGTGTAGCGAGTGAATTTGCATATCAATGTCTTCATTTTTCCTTAATGAATACATTCACGCGCGCGCGTACGTGCACAGACACACACAGACACACACACGCACGCACGCACACACCACACGCGCGCGCGCGCGCACACACACACACACACACACACACACACACACCAAAAACAGAATGCGTGAAAGCTCACGATTTTTTTTTTCCAATAAATTATATTTTTATGAATCCCATCTGTGAAATGAACGCAAATTTATTTCGTATGGGAGTGAATTAGCGTTTCACGATTTCTTTCTCCTTTAATGAACACACACTTGCACACAAGCACGCACGCGCGCACGCACACACACACATAAATTTGTATATGAGTGTCTCGTGCAAGTTGCTGGTTTTGATCTATCACATGAATCCAATCTGTTGTATGGACACAGATTTATCCCGTGTGGCCTGTGAACTAGCATTTCATGTCTTCCTTTGTAATCAATGGACACTCACACACAGATACGCACGCGCGCGAACGCACACACACACACACACACACACACACACACACACACACACACGTAAGTTGTTATGCATTATACCAGTACATTATACTATAATACATTAAAGTCGCATGACAGGAGGCAGTAAAGGTGTTGGGCGGACGTGTGTGGCCAGTCAAGTGTAGCGTTCCGTTATCACGTCAAACCCCGAAATCACTGAGAGACAGCACGTAGGCAGTGTGATGACGTACAGGACAGGACTGTTGTAGCGGGACACATGTCCGTACCATGCAGTATATGACGTATAGGACATGCAGTGTGGTGACGTATAGGACATGCAGTGTGATGACGTATAGGACATGCAGTGTGATGACGTAAAGGACATGCAGTGTGATGACGTAAAGGACAGGACTGTTGTAGCGGGACACATGTCCGTACCATGCAGTATGATGACGTAAAGGACAGGACTGTTATGGTAGGACACATGTCCGTACCATGCAGTATGATGACGTAAAGGACATGCAGTGTGATGACGTATAGGACATGCAGTGTGATGACGTAAAGGAAATGCAGTGTGATGACGTAAAGGACATGCAGTGTGATGACGTAAAGGACAGGACTGTTGTAGCGGGACACATGTCCGTACCATGCAGTATGATGACGTAAAGGACAGGTCTGTTATGGTGGGACACATGTCCGTACCATGCAGTATGATGACGTAAAGGACAGGACTGTTATGGTGGGACACATGTCCGTACCATGCAGTATGATGACGTAAAGGACAGGTCTGTTATGGTGGGACACATGTCCGTACCATGCAGTATGATGACGTATAGGACAGGTCTGTTATGATGGGACACATGTCCGTATCATGGAGTATGATAGCATAGAGGCAGTTGATGACGTATAGGACAGGTCTGTTATGGCGGGACACATGTCCGTATCATGCAGTATGATGGCAAAAAGGACAGGACTGTAATGGCCAGATACATGTCCGTACCATGCAGTATGACAGGTTAAAGGTGAGGACTGTAATGGCCAGATACATGTCCGTATCATGCAGTATGACAGGTTAAAGGTGAGGACTGTAATGGCCAGATACATGTCCGTACCATGCAGTATGACAGGTTAAAGGTGAGGACTGTAATGGCCAGATACATGTCCGTATCATGCAGTATGACAGGTTAAAGGTGAGGACTGTAATGGCCAGATACATGTCCGTACCATGCAGTATGACAGGTTAAAGGTGAGGACTGTAATGGCCAGATACATGTCCGTATCATGCAGTATGACAGGTTAAAGGTGAGGACTGTAATGGCCAGATACATGTCCGTATCATGCAGTATGACAGGTTAAAGTGAGGACTGTAATGGCCAGATACATGTCCGTATCATGCAGTATGACAGGTTAAAGGTGAGGACTGTAATGGCCAGATACATGTCCGTATCATGCAGTATGACAGGTTAAAGGTGAGGACTGTAATGGCCAGATACATGCCCGTATCATGCAGTATGACAGGTTAAAGGTGAGGACTGTAATGGCCAGACACATGTCCGTATCATGCAGTATGACAGGTTAAAGGTGAGGACTGTAATGGCCAGATACATGTCCGTATCATGCAGTATGACAGGTTAAAGGTGAGGACTGTAATGGCCAGATACATGCCCGTATCATGCAGTATGACAGGTTAAAGGTGAGGACTGTAATGGCCAGATACATGTCCGTATCATGCAGTATGACAGGTTAAAGGTGAGGACTGTAATGGCCAGATACATGTCCGTATCATGCAGTATGACAGGTTAAAGGTGAGGACTGTAATGGCCAGATACATGTCCGTATCATGCAGTATGACAGGTTAAAGGTGAGGACTGTAATGGCCAGATACATGTCCGTATCATGCAGTATGACAGGTTAAAGGTGAGGACTGTAATGGCCAGATACATGTCCGTATCATGCAGTATGACAGGTTAAAGGTGAGGACTGTAATGGCCAGATACATGTCCGTATCATGCAGTATGACAGGTTAAAGGTGAGGACTGTAATGGCCAGATACATGTCCGTATCATGCAGTATGACAGGTTAAAGGTGAGGATTGTAATGGCCAGATACATGCCCGTATCATGCAGTATGACAGGTTAAAGGTGAGGACTGTAATGGCCAGATACATGTCCGTATCATGCAGTATGACAGGTTAAAGGTGAGGACTGTAATGGCCAGATACATGTCCGTATCATGCAGTATGACAGGTTAAAAGTGAGGACTGTAATGGCCAGATACATGTCCGTATCATGCAGTATGAAAGCATAAAGGACAGGATGTTTACGGCGAGATGCATGTCCGTCTCATGCAGTATGACAGGTTAAAGGTGAGGATTGTAATGGCCAGATACATGTCCGTATCATGCAACATGACAGCATAAAGGACAGGATGTTTACGGCGAGATACATGTCCGTCTCATGCCGTATGACAGCTAAAATTGAGATTTTCTAGTCTCTCAGCATATTTTGACTGGCTCACGAAATCAGTGACAGGTTTTGTTTTGTTTTAAGCTGCAAATCAAAGTAGAGCTAAAACAAAATGCAGCTGACGAAAAAGAAGAAAATAAAGATCACAGAATGCATCGAGGGTTACAACAAGCATGCAGAGAGACCACAAACATCATGTGAAACTTATTTGAGGCACAGAGAGAGAGAGAGAGAGAGAGGAGAGAGAGAGAGAGAGAGAGAGAGAGAGAGAGAGAGACAGACAGACAGACAGACAGACAGACAGACAGACACACACACACACACACACACACACACACACACACACACACACATGGAGAGAGAGGTGAGTGAGACACACACACACACACACACACACACACACACACACACACACACACACACACACACACACACAGAAACACCGAGAGAGAGAGAGAGAGAGAGAGAAAGAGAAGAGAGAGAGAGAGAGAGAGAGAGAGAGAGAGAGAGAGAGAGAGGGAGAGAGAGAGAGAGAGAGAGAGAGAATGAATGAATGAATGAAAGAATGAATTCTTTAATCAGAAGGCCATTGGCCCATTCTGATGGGGATTCAATCAAAATACAGTTACAAACGATAATCACACAGTGTAAATACATGTCTACAAGTACAATGCAAAATAGTAGCATCTAGTTAATATGGCCCCCTTTTGCAAAGGTTTTATAAGACAATGACAATTTCGCATCATTACAATTTTAGG
>JAFLJL010009439.1:2500-10025 GCA_018398815.1 Conus ventricosus
AACAAACAAACAAACAAACAAACAAACAAACAAACCAAACTCTTCTTTCAAAACTATAGAATTTGATTCCCTCGCTGAAGAAAATGATTGAACTCTGTCCATCAGAATCCGTTCCAAAGACAGCCTTTCAACCTTTCAAGAAGAATAATGATCATTTTCCCTCCTCCCTGAAACCAATGTGAACAACACACGAAAAAAAAAAAGTTTTATAGTGCAAGATTTGTTACTAATAATGCAAAATCTCCACAGTTCTAGATCTATAGTGTTTCGAAAAAAAGAAAATAAATCTAGATGAAATAAATGAGTAAATAAATAAATGAATAAATAGATCAAAATAAATAACCTCTGTCCGTTTGTCACTGACCTACATTTGATCCTTAATTCCACCCCTCCCTAGTTTCTCAGACTTCCCCTGCCCCTGCTCCTTCCCTCCCCCTCACTCACTCTCTCTCTCTCTCTCTCCCTCACTCTCTCTCTCTCTCTCTCTCTCTCTCTCTCTCTTCTCTCTCTCTCTCTCTCTCTCTCTCTCTCTCTTCGACTCTCATAGTCTCTCTTTACCTCATAACAAAGCTAATTTACTGAAAATGAGGCAAACTAGAAAACATCAATGAAAGTGGCTTTACCTAATTCTTTCAGTTTCCACCGTTGCCCGTCCCAGCTCCCCCCCCCCCTCTCTCTCTCTCTCTCTCTCTCTCTCTCTCTCTCTCTCTCTCTCTCTCCCCACTTTTCTACCACATCCCCCTCTCCCTCCTCCCCCCCCAGACCCCCCACTTCCTCTCCCAACCCCCTACTTCCATTGCCCCATACATCCCCTCTCCTCCCTCCCTCTCTCCTCCACCTCTCTCTCTCTCTCTCTCTCTCTCTCTCTCTCTCTCTCTCTCTCTCTCTCTCTCAAGAAAAACAAGAAACTTGATATGACCGAATTTTTGTTAAAAGTAGAGGGAAACACAAAGGGCGTCTCTACACTTAAACAAAAGAATTCAAGTTTAAAAAAAAAAAAATCGGGAAGACGAGCTGACTGGCTGTCTAAAACAGTTTACTAAGAAACCGTCTCACCATGATCGGCAGTCGAAGCAATTCAATAGAAATCGCCCCTTCACGAATAGATCGTCTCAGCTCGATTTGGCACAAACCCCAACAAACCTGGGGATGGTTTCCCCTTATCATAGCGCAGTTGGTCCGAGTCCACGGTTGCAGATTTGACCCAAAACGATAAAATATATATATATATTATATATATATATATATATATATATATATATAATATATTATATATATATATATATCGTTTTGGGTCAAAACTGCAACCGTGGACTCGGACCAACTATATATATATATTCTCTGTTTCACTCAAAGCTGCACCTGGCATTTGTCAGAAGATCAGCCCTCGCCAAAACACATTCATCACATAGTCCAGCCCTTGACCCATACCATACCTGACACTGAGGCAGAGCTCATGTCCGTTCCTTTATCTATGCGAGCACAAACCACACGACCCTTCATTTTCCTGAGCTCTGCTGGACTTTTCACTCCAAAATCCTTGCGCCCTACCAATGGCGTACAGACACACTAGGAGTCCACAAGCCATGGATAATTCTGCAATTCTTGCTGACATATGGCATTGAACTAATTTTCTGACCCCCAAATTCCAGGATAAAATCATCTTGTTCACATTCAAGGAAAAAAAATGCGCAGAGCCAAGGCGATTTTCATCTGTTCAAACTTTTGTTGTTGTTGCTACTTGACCTTCGCTATAACCCCGAACTCTGACCTGTGTTTGACGCAACTGTCTCTTACACGCACGAACATAGTATATCATTCATGAACAGAATGTGAACTTTTTTTTAATTATCCTTTTTTTACTCATGACATATTTCAAATTATAGATTTTATCCTACCTAGTTAGGTACCGAGTTAATGTGTAAGATAGTAGCAATGCTTACTTATGTTTATACTAGGTCAGCATTCTAGGACAGTTTGTCACAGAAAATGACGTTACATTCATAAGAAGCGCAATACTAAACAAAAATCAGAAAGAAAGAATAAATGATATTTCGACTCTTACACATGTAAGACTAGATTGCAGGTAAATTTCTGGCGTTTTTTGTTGTTGTTTTGTTTTGTTTTGTTTGTTTTTTGTAAGTGTGTTTGTTTGTGTTCTGCAGTCTTCGCATTCGCATTCCTATTACATACAAATTTCCTCACTTACTCACATTTTTGTTATTTCCTACACACTTGACCATAGGTTTAATTGTTGTGGGGGTGTGTGTGTGTGTGTGTGTGTGGGGGGGGTTTTGGGGTTTTGTGTGTGTTGTGTGGGTTGAAAGGGAAATTCTTTTAAAAGTCTCGTCACACATATAGGTATTGCAGACGCAAAATAACAAATTTTTTACATTTTAGACTATTACCATAAAAGAAAAGAGAAGATGGGGTTACATGGAACAAAAAAAAGGTAGATAAATTTGTGGGACATAACTATGAAAAATTAGATAAAAAAACTAAAATAATCTAACTTACGATTATGTTTATAAAATGCCCAAGGGGTTCCCCAAAAAGGGTTTACTCGTTAATTTAAAACAAGAAAACAATGGCAACAAATCTAAAAAGTAAAAACACATTAACTCCCAGTGTCAGCACTTGTATAAACCATTAAAAAAGGGTTTTCGTCAGTTCACAATCAAAAATCACATTTTAAGAAAGACCCCCACGAAACGCACTTAACAGTCGGAAATATTGGTTCGTGGGGAATTACTAAAAGTAAAAAAGTCAGGCTAGAAACCGGTGGGCAATCGCCACAAATTTTGACAGGGGTTTGCTGACAGGTTTTGATGAGGAGCTGTTTGACCCAAAATCCCTCTCGATTATATGACTAATTTCCTTGTAGATAAAGGTAATAAACCTTTAATACACCAATATATTCTTTGCCCCCCTTTTTGCTGCCTATTTGCTTGATCTTAAAAAACAAAGGAGGTGTGCGGGAACCCAAAAAATTCTACATTAGCCCATTCTTTAAAGCAGTGCAACATGTCTTAATCTCAAATAATAATTCCTCTTTGTGTATTTTCAAAAAAATAAAAAATTTTTTAATACGACTGTAAATCACACAAAACAGGATATTAAAATTTTGAAGGAAAGGGAAAATTAAAAATTTTAATGCCACGGGACAGCAACTAGTTCAGCGTAAATATGGAAGCCCTTTTTCCCAAAATAATTGTTTTTTTCAGTTTTGAAATCGGAATTCAAAGCCAACCCCGCACTACCATCTCAAGAATGACCGTCATTTTAAACTTTCAAATAGTTAGTAAATTTTCTTCCATGTAATTTTGAAGATGGCTAACCTGCGGCGAATCGCTTTATTTAGATAGAAGAAAAAATGTTAACTTTTTTCCTTTTAGTTCCCAAGGAGGTCCCGGGGAACCAGTCGCGAGGCGCTACCTCCTGTGGGCAATCTTTGATGATTAAAAAGTCTGAAACTATGAACAAACGTCTCTAAATTGAATTTTCTGTGCATTTTTTAAAAAAATCAAGTGGGACGGGTTTTTTAGCTCTTCAAGGTCGTCCACAGAAACCCGCTCACTACATTTTTTTACAGAACTTATTTTCCCCTTTTTTTCATCAAGTGGAAAAAGGCCTGCTATTTAAAAGCTTCAGAGGATTTTAGTGTGCACAGGTACCCCCCAGGGCCACTTTACAGCTTTACTGTAAATTCTTTGAAGTTTCTTTAAATTCGATCGCGAAGCAAAGCAGAAAAAATATTTCCCTGTCCGAAAGTAAAATCTTGATCGTAAAAAGACTGGTTGCTAAATGCAACAAAATTTAGGAATCCTGTCCCCATGGAAATGACTGAAATTTTTTTGAAAATTAAAAACTTTAACTGTTTTGTAAAAATTTGGAGTCAAATGTTTTTTCCCAGTTTAGTTTTGGTGAAGTAGGACCCCTAAAAATTTTTACTTCAAGTTTAAAAAAAAATTTCCCGTCCCCCCAGAAAGAATATAGGCAGGTTATTTGGGTTAAATCCTTTTTTAAAGAAACCAAATGTGTCTTTTCAACAGAGAATTAAAGCCATTCAAATGCTAAACTATTTAATTTACCCACTCGTGCAAAAAGAGCTTCTAAATATAATTTATGTGACAAAAATTTGTTTTTTTTTTTTAAAGATACTTTAACCCCTTTTGCAATGTTCAGCAATTAGTTTACCTTGGATATATAAAAAACATTATATAAGTCATAAGCTTTACTTGAAAAACAATGGGAATTTAAGAACTTGGAATTCCCCTATTTTTTAGATCTTGAGGATGATAAAGTCACACCAACTCTGGGCATTTTGTGTCTCCCACTTAAAATTATTTCACATAATTATAGGGGACCCGAAAGACCAAATTTTTTTTTAAATTTTTATAATAATCGGCGTGCCACACTCTATCGTAAGCTTTAGTAAGATCAAAGAAGGAAGCAAGGGGCACTTTTTTCGTTTAGCAAACGTTTCTTTTAAATTTTAGTATTAGGTGTCAGGTGATCAATTTTACTTCGTCCTTTCTAAATCCCGATTGATTAAGAAAAACCATTTTTATCACAGTAATAGGGCCCTTTAAAATTTTTTATTTTTTCCCTGATTTTTCCAGTAGAGACGTGACTGAAATGGGTTATAGCTAGACGTCTCAGACCCAGGCTTGTCCCGCTTTAGAAAGGGGGCACAATAGACTCTTCCATAACGGGAATTTGTCCACATTCCCCCCAAAATTTTTAAAAAATTTTTTGAAAATGACTATCCAGTTCTCTTAAATGGGAACAAGTGTAAGAAATCCACCAAAAAACCAACCGAAAACCCCTTTTATTTCCCAACAAAGGGCAGCATTCCCGACTTCCCGTAAAAAATTATACATTTTAGTACATTTTTGTTTTGGGACAGGGTCTCTATAGTTTCAGTATTTTTTTTTTCAATCTAACGCTTTTGCTCATTACAAAAATTCCCTACAAATGTTTTAAGAATAGATGCAAAACCCCAGCCTTTTTTTTGGGGGTAGAATTCTTTACTTTTTGTTTTGTTGGGGGGAAACTGGAGTTTAATGCCCTTTATTCTTTCCCAAACCTTATCCCCACCTTTTTTAAGTCTTTACTCAATACTTCATTTAGACAGAAATGTGACCCTATTGTCTTTTTCTTGCGCGTAACTCTGTTTGCTTTTATTTTTGTACGCACATTTTTTATGGCTGCCTTTTAACCCCCAGGGAAATTTTCTAACTTTTTTTCCCAAATTAAAAAAGTAATGTTTTTTCTTTAAAAAAGGGCCTCCTCGCAAGCCCGATTCCACCGACAACCCCGAGAATGTTTCAACCTTTTTGGGGCCTTTTTGGGGAATAGCTAAAGCAGCAGCCTCAAGAACGCTTTCTGAAAGTTATAAAAAAAGGTGTTAACATCCCCACAAATAACTTTACCTCATCTTCTCTGGGTAATTTTGAAAAGTTTCCCAATCTGCCTTATGTAATTAAATTTGGGTATAAAAATACACCACTAACTTAGACCCCAAAGGATTCTTTAAAAAATAAAAGTATTGGACAGGTCAACCTATGGGTCATTGGCTGTATCCCTTTTGCTGTTAATGCTAAAGCAGGGGAAACAAAAGGTAGATCAAGCGCCGATGCCTAGAAAAATTTCGGATGCGCGTATTCTCCCCCTCGTTAAGCAAAACTAAAGATGAATCCACAAAATTTCCAAAAATCAGGTGGAAATATTTTACAACCGTATCCCAGAAAGGGCAGAAATTGAAATGCCACCAATGACCACTTTTCTTTAAACGTTTAGAGAAAGTAACCAAAAAGTATTTTTCCCCTCAGGGCCCTTGGGGAATAAACCGATGCAAAAAGTAAAATTTTATTGTCTGAAACTTTCATTTTATAAAGATGCCGAACTTAACCGTATCTTTGTAAAAGAAAGAGGACTAACGTATGTGTAATCTAAACCAAATTACATAGATTGCTGTACTCACTTTATCTGATTTTTTTCATAATATAAAACCGGGGAAGTAATAACCTTGTAACTTTTGGGAACTTTTTTTGAGTGACATTTGGGACTGAAGAGAAGTACATGATGAAATTTACAAAGAGTGTCAAGGAGGTGAAACCCCCTCAAAAAGGCATTAGACGTTGGAGAAAAGGGGCGTTACTGGTATACAAATAGGTAAAAACCCAATTTAAAAGGGGGACCTTACCCACCGACACGGCCGAAGTGGTCGATGACAAACAACACCCAGGGAAAAGTTCACCCGCCTGGTGGCGAAAGGGGGGGAAAGGGTTTTTTAACCATACGGGCCTGCCTCCGGCGGCGCTAAATGCTCAGTCAGCTGAGGTTCTTGTGTAAAAAGTCATGAAACAGGGGCTTGGATTCTTCGGATGGTATTGCCCCCGGGGGCACTGTGTTGGTTCTATGTCAGGCGGCTGAAGGCGTGTGGAGGGTTTTGGTAGCCCTCCTTAAGATAATTATGTGTTAAGTCACCACCGAAGCGGCGGAATTTTTGATGTCCTCTGGGCAAGTGTTGTTTGCTAATCAATTTTGGGAGGGGTGGTTTTTAAAGCTGATTTTGGGGAAATGTAGCGAGGAGAATTCAGGGTAAATTTTTGAAGTGGGGTTTAAAGCAGCGTGGGCAAAGGATGGCCCGAAAGGGAAACCTTTTTCCCCCCCCTATATAAACGAGGAGAACAACGTGAGAGGAGAACAACACCCGGAGAGAGAAAAGAAGGAGAGAGAGAGAGAGAGGGGAGGGGTGAGCAGGACAGAGAAAGGGTCGAGAGAAACGTGGTTTGGGGGATAGAAGAGACGCAAAGGCTTAGAGTTAAAAACAACGGAAGAGAAGAAAACTAAGTTTAAGCCAGAGGGGGAAGACAGACAAATGTTTGAACCCAAGGTGGGGGAAGAAGACAAAAAAGAGTTCTACGTCGAGATCCCAGAGAGACCCCGAAGACCCGTCCGAAGCCCCGGACCAGTCAACCCCGGGCATCACCATCAAGCAGTGCTGAAGAAGACGGAAAAGCTTTTTTCAGAACTGGGTTGGGGGTGAAAACGTGGTTTTTGTGGTGAAAACCCGGGGCCAGGTAAGAAGCATTTTATTATAAACCCCGGGTTAGGAATATTGATCTTTTTTGTTTTGATATTTCTTGGTGTGTGATTTATTGTTCATGATTTAAATTTTAAGTAATAGAAATTGTATTTCTTGTTCAATCGTGTTAGGAGAAAAACGAATGCTTTAACCCCCTTCCCAGAGAGAGGGAATGTTTGATGGGGCCCTGAGTGTGCATATGCGTGTTGAGTGCAAAAATAACCTTTGGGGTGTTAACCGACTAATAAAACACAATTAGTGCACTTTAAACAATACCATCACAATTTCCCCCCTCCTGGGCAAAGCATACACAAATTATCAAAATTATTGACAAGGAAAGTGCGTTCCCTTGTAGAACCGACAAATTATCACATTTTTGTTCTTTTTCTTCCTGGCATAGTTAACTTTAATTTAAAATGGGGGATAATTAAA
>JAFLJL010009440.1:7500-12500 GCA_018398815.1 Conus ventricosus
CAACAACCGAACTTGCTGACACACGCTAACACGCGCAAAGCTTTAAAAAAATACTTTACAACAACGGTTTATAATTATAACAATATATCAACTATGAAAACCACCCAATGAGTTATCATGACTTGCGCTTCTTGCGTATTTCGACCCATTATATAACGACCTCTGTGCGCACCTATGGCAATCCCCTTCATGCGGGATTTTGCCACATCTCTTTTTCCCACAATTCTTTATAAAAGGCACAATAAATATGATCACGATCCATGACACTTCACTGAGGAATCTCACATCCTCACTTATTGCAAATAATGCCTCACTTACACAAGCGACAGTATGCTCCAAGCATAACTACATTCACAAGAACAAGTCTCACACAAAAATATGAACCATAGCCAACTGGGAAAGAACCCATACCACACAACAAAAACTGTAATCAACACATATAATCAACAAAGCACCACCGGATATGACTGACCTTCCTCTGAGTATCAAGCTTGCTAGACTACACGGCTTTAAATAGTCGAGCTCCGACATTCTGTCGACCTGGATGTAACTGCCACGATACCTTAGGGCTGCAGTGGCCATTGCCCAACGCAGAACCCTGCTGTTTTTCAGCTGTTGCCTCCTGCAGGAAATTTGAGTGGTTGGTGGAATCTGTCTCTATCACGAACTCTTTCTCATACAAGTATTTGTGGAACTCTGCACGGCCCACACGACAGCTAAACACTCCTTCTCCACCGTTGCGTACCCTTCTTCACACTTAGTCAACTTCTGCTAGCATATCTCACAGGAAACTCGACTCCTTCATGCTCCCTGCAACAATACGCACCTATCCCACCACCTGATGCATCGTCCGCAACAAAAATGGTTTGACAAAACTGGTAGCTTCAAGAAGGGACGGAACCTAGTTCTTTCCAACACCGTCAGCAGTCTTGCTCTGCAGCTGTCTGACACTCGACCACCTGCTGTTTCCCTGCCCTTGACCAATCACTGAGAGTACACGTGATTGCTGCGAATTTTGAAGAACAAACTCCTATATGAACCCAATAAAACCTAGCAGCCTCCTGACTTCTGTTTGGTCTTGGTCCTCTCTGAATTCATCATCTTCTCCATCCCTTCCTCTTTCCGGCTGCCTTGTGTCGCCTCCGACAACAAAACCTAGGAACTCCTCTGTCCTAGCCCTTCATACAGTGACACATCCCTTAAGACTCTTCTGGAAACTAGGCAACAAAATCTCCCCTTCTTCTGCTGGGTCTCTTTCACCTCATCAATGATTGGCTGCTGCGCCCTATGTGCTGAAGTCTCACGCTGAATATAATTGCGGAAGAAATTCGCATGGAAAAGTTTTTGGTTATCCCATTTCACAATGTATTCGGTAATCCCCCGAACGACCTTTTCAGTGATGGTGAATGGGTCCTTTCCAATGCATCAGCAGCTTGTTGTGACCCTTGGGAAGCAGTACCCAGACTTGATCTCCCGCCTTGTAGGAAAAATTTTTTGCTTCCTCACCTTCCCTGCCATATTTGCTCTCTGACACGACCTAGCCTCCTGCAAACCTTCCCTTGCAAACTTACATGTCTTCGCACCTGGTGCCCACCATTGTACAGGGCGAGATATGGCCAATCAAATCAACAGCCACTCTCCTGACCGGTGTGTTCAATTAAAGGGGGATGTATTAAGAGGCGCCCATCCTCTACACGCCACTTGTGGCGAACCTTTGACACACGTCACATGACAATGCATAAACGTTTAATGTCTTCATTGCTCCTGGCCAATGAAAATCCTCAAAGACTCGGTCAGAGCCAGATTTTAACCGGTGCCGAGATAATCGCATGAGCGACTCGTGACCCACTGACATGACGGTTTCACGAATAACATGCAGGTACCTCTAACTGAGTTGTCACCTTGGCCTGTCTTCCCCTTGTGAAACACCTCGTTACAAACAGCCCGCCTTTCAAAAGAAATTCTGATTCTGTCCTCAACCTCCTCTTAACCTCCTGTTTCTCTCACACCTCTTGCCAACTCCCAATACTTCACGAGCGAAGGGTCTTTTCCTGCGCTGCCCTAGAACTCAAGCAGGCGACACTCTATGCCCGGACTTCCTTCCTGGAAAACTACGTTTAACAACCTTTCCTCCTTCTTGCTCCGTGTCTTGAACTGCTGCCCCTGTAGCATCACCAACTCAGGACCCTGGATCCCTTTCCCCCTGAATATTTCCAATGATCAAATTCCGTGAAGGGGTTTTCTCCATCACCAACGCAGACAACTCGCCTGAGAAGTTAAGGGGTCCGTACTTCTATCTTAGCAAACTGGAAACCCCACACAGTGCCAACGATTAGATACAGGACCTGGATTTGCCCTGTCAAATCCCCTTTATCGCCAGCGTTGTTTTCGTACTAACCCCGCATGAACAACCAGTGTCTCGTAACACTTTCACCCTCTGCTGGCCAATCCACCCTTCTTCCACAGGTAACGAAACCACTCAGCATAGTGCCCTCCATCCCTGACTACTGACTGCTGTCCAGTGCTAGCCATAAGCTGCACTCCCACCCTCTCAGACTGAATCCCTTTTGGTTCCATCTGCAGGACGTTTCCCTTGACACCCTTCTCCACCTCTTGCAAGGCTGCTGCCTTCTGGAACCTCATGCGACAATCCCTCGCCACATGTCCCTTCTTGTGACAATTGAAACACCTAATGTCTCCTTTGCCCTTCTTCAGCCCCACCACTGGGTTTGCAGACTTTGCAGCAAAACTCCCCTGTCTCCTTGCCCTCTTCTCACCTGTGCCTAGCACCTGTTTCACCTGCACCTTAGTGCCCAAACGTGCCTCTCTATACACTCAAGCGAACTTCAACAACTCCCCTGCTGTCTCTGTCTGTCTCTAAATCAAATGTATGGTTAACTCATAACTCAGAGGCCGCAACCTGACAAAATCTTTTCTTTCATAACTAGCTCTTTCAACTCAGCGAACGTCCTCTTCGTACCGCTCACTCTAACCCATTTCTCAAAATAGTGATCTAGACGTGCAAACAAACTGAGTGTACGTTTCATCTGCTTGCAATCAAGCTGAACGAAATTTCTTTCTGAATCCTTCCTCATTGAGGTCAAATCCTTTCCATTAAAAAGACTCCTTCACGAGCACCAAAATCAGACTAGTTGTTCTGCTGGAACGCAGTGAAAAGCTGTAATGCCTTACCCTTCATAACGTCCGACAAAATGAACTGCCCACTCTTCTTGGAGGCCAACCCTGCTGGTCCTCATAAACGTTTCGCAAACGCTGATGTATGCCATCAATCGAATCGGTTCCTTCCGAGAATTTTGCAACTTGGGTCTGGGCATAGCTGCGCACAGAGTCACTGGAACTGAACTCCCATCCTCGTGTGTCTCCCTCTGTATTCTCACTTTACTCTAGCTCTTATTGAACCTTTAATCTTTCCGTTTCCTTGCGTTTCCCTACCTGATTATCATAGCCCTGAATCCTTAATTTTTCCTGTTTCCTGCTTCATCTTTCTGTTTCCTGCGCTGTCCTTATTCTTTCTGTTTCCTGCTTCATTCTTTCCTGTTTCCTGCTTTTCGCTTAGCTTTTATCCGTTTCCTGCTCTGCTATTCCTACAGCGACAAAACGTCGTCTTTCCGCTCGTTCATATCTTTCCATCTTTTGTTGTTTCTCAACGAAACGCTCGCAACACCATCTCCTGAGTAACCTAGATCACGACGAGCGACGCTTACAAGTTGTTCAATAGGGTGATCTTTCTTTCCGCCATTATATCTCTTATCTCTCTTTTTTTTTTTTTTTTTTTTTTTTTTTTTTTTTTTTTTTTTTTTGAAAAAACAGAATATATAAACTACGACAGCCAAACGGGTGTTACCGACACGATGACGTAATAGCACAATCCTATGAATGATAATATTATCTTGGGACAACGTAAGTTAGTTTTATAAGACGCCACAGCGCCTGACCCAACTATGAGAGTGAATTATAGGAAATCTGTGCGAAATGTGTACTCTGGGCTGAAATGCCAAGCCTAGTATTAACATCTTGAAGCAATGCCAAGCCCTAGTATTTAAACCTATCTTGGGAACATACAGTAAACAAACCCCTTGTCTTAGATTACAATACTTGAATTCCCACCCAGCTTCCTCTCTTATAGTTGAACAATTAATAATAAATGGGCCAGAATATCCAGGAAGGCTCCGCCAATAAATTGTCAACCTCGGTGTATATGTCAGTGGAGGAAGGACTACGCACAGCCCAAACACACTCACAGCTTGTTACATCTCATTCATATATCATGCATTCGTCCCACATCAAACCACTAGTAAAGTCGTATAACTTTACTATAACATATCATGGAAAGAAACATCAATGCATATGGAATCAAAAAACGAAATAAAACAATCTCTCTTACCTGAACTTCACAAAAATCATTTATCTAAACAGCATTAACTAACCCGGGAATAAACAATTTCTACTTACTGGCCAGGTGATCTTAACTATTCACGATCACTGTCTTTTCTTTTCTTTTCTTTTTTCCTTTTAATCACTGTCACTTCCCCAACACGACACAACTGCCGGCACAGGGTTGGTCTGATGGCGCCTGTCAGGTGAGACGGTTGGCGTTGGTCTGTGGTTCTGCTTGGCGAAGTGACGCTGCCATGGGTATGAGGTCGAACCCACCGGTAGGGTAGAACAGTGACTACAACATCGATCTGTTCGCCTTTCCTTTCTTACCCTGCATTAACGCATTGCACTCCCCTCTCTTCTCTCTCTGCTCTTCTAGTCTGCTCTTTCAAATGGACATAGGATTGCTTTTCTTTTTCTTTTTCTTTTCTTTCTTTTTCTTCTTCATAAATTAGCACTCTCCTCTCTCTCCACATCTCTCCTCCGTCCTTCCTCTGCAAGACTTTCTCGATGCTAAACTCTCAACTTGTTCTCTTCTCTTCCTCCCCTCATCTCTCTGCTTTTCTCTCACAAAGCAGACTCCACTCAGAAACCTCTCTCTC
>JAFLJL010009440.1:15000-18798 GCA_018398815.1 Conus ventricosus
ATATATGGTCATCAAAAGAAACGACGATGGAGGGAGGAGATTATACATTCCTCGGGTAGTTTTTCACGCTATCATTGCACCGTTCTTTGTGAAAAAGAACTATGTTCTGTTGGGATCTTTATTTTGCTAATGAGCTGTGACTTGCTTCTGTACTCTCTCTCTCGCTCTCTCTCTCTCTCTCTCTCTCTCTCTCTCTCTGGCTGGCTGGCTGTGTGTGAGTGCATGCGTGTGTACATGCGTGCATGTGAGAGAGAGAGGGAGAGAGAGGGGGGGGGGGGTTTCTGGCGTGAAACAGGGGCGCGAATCATAATAGTTGTACATACAACAAAAACATTGAATACATTTAATATATATATATATATATATACATACATACATACATACATACACACACACATAATATATATATATATATAATATATATATATATATATATATATATATATAATATATATATATATATATATATATAACTAATAAATTCCAAGGATAAGCACCGAGCACCATTCCAGCAACTTACAGAGCAGCTTTTTGTTGCAATGACTGCAAGAAATATTCAATTATAAACAAAGCTTGCTCTATGTCTTAGATTGAAAAAATAGGGGAGATAAGCATTCATATCTGCAGTGGTAGATAATTCTGCCTAACTAACAGTGAGTGAATGGGGAAAAAATAAAATAAATGCTTCTCAATATATATATATATATTGCAACACCAAGCTGCTCTGTAAGTTGCTGGAACGGTGCTCGGTACGTATCCTTGGAATTTATTAGTTTGTTGTATTTTAGTCCCTTGCGGATTCATTCCAAGAACTGGCCCTCAGCACTTGTGTCTTAGAGAATATCTTTTTATATTTTCTACTTTTCACAAGAAAAGTAGCTTGTTTTGCTCTTTCATGATTTTCCTTTGCTCTTAGATGGCACCTTTGGTTGGTTTTTTGAAACTCAACAAACATACTACTGTATTGCATACCAGCCTTTTCTGGGATTGCATTCTTCTTAAAACTGAAAAGGCAGAGGAATCAAATTACCACTTTCCCGCGGTCACTGAGGAGAAACCACCAAGTTTCGAAATATCGGTATAATGACCTGGAGTTATATGTTAGTGAGTTTCCCTCCCTATTGGAGGATGTCTCTCTCTCCCCCTTGGAGAATATAAGCTTGCTGAAGGCTCATTTTGAGAAGCATTTATTTTTATTTTTTCCCCATCCACCCACTCAAGCACATACTGTTAGTTAGGCAGAATCATCTGCCTTTGCGGGTATGAATGCGTACTCCCCCTATTTCTTCAATCTAAGACATAAGAGCAAGCTTTGTTTATAATTCAATATTTCTTGCAGTCATTGCAACACCAAGCTGCTCTGTAAGTTGCTGGAACGGTGCTAGGTACGTATCCTTGGAATTTATTAGTTTGTTGTATATATATATATATATAGTATGTATGTATGTAACAATAAACAGTGGCTGCCACACAATTACACCCCCTTGTCCACGCGCGCTTCGTGTTATACACACGAGCACTTATGCCTACGTATACCACACACTCACTCACTCTCTCTACAATGTTAAACGGGCTGTCATTTTCAACACCTGAAACTGACACGATGTACAGCTGGGTGAGACTCGCTGTAACACGTACCGAGGCGTATCATCAACAAGACAAAGATGGCAGATTATTGATCCTTCGTTGCTTCTTCATTTCATCGCTTCGTCGCTTCTTCATTTCATCCAAGTACTGGTCTTTGCAAAATAATCAAATTTAGATGGCATTTAATCATCAAGAAGAAGGGTGGGGGGTGGGGGTGGGGGGGGGGGAGTGCGGGTGACTGGCTTTTCTCTGTGTATGCGCTCGCGCGCGAGTGTTGCTGCTCTTCAATTTAACGTGTAATGGTGTGTGTGTGTGTGTGTGCGTGTGTGTGGTGCATGCGTGTGTGTGCGTGTGTGTGTACGTGCGCGCGCTCGCCCACGTGCGTGCGTGCGTGCGCGCGCGCGTGTGTGTGTAATTTCTTGTTGTATTTGTGTGTGTGTGTGTGTGTGTGTGTGTGCGTGCGGACGTGCGTGTGTGTGTGTGTGTGTGCGTGCGGACGTGCGTGTGTGTGTGTGTGTGTGTGTGTGTGTGTGTGTGTGTGTGTGTGTGTGTGTGCGTGGGGACGTGCGTGTGTTTGTGTGTGTGTGTGTGTGTGTGTGTGTGTGGTGTGTGTGTGCGCGCACGTGTGGAGGCGGGTGTAGGGGAGGTTCGCACATCATACTAGTTACGTATGCACCTTAAAATTGAATATGTAAGACATGTGCGTGTGCGCTCTCTCTCTCTCTCTCTCTCTCTCTCTTCCTCTCTCTCTCATCTCTCTCTCTCCTCTCTCTCTCTCTCTCTCTCTCCATCACGTCACACACACACACACACACACACACACACACACACACACACACACACACACGCACACACATTCACAAATTCATACATATGTAAGCATGTAAACACATTCACACGTGTACATTTAAAACACACTTATTCTAGAAAGGGCGTTTATTTATAAGCGCGTTTATTTATAAGATTTTGATTACTATATATATTTTGATTTCTAATATATATATAGAATGCTGAACAATTAAGTAGTGGGGGAAAACAAGTGCAGGTTAACAATTCTTCAGTCGTTATAGTAATGACTAGGCAAAGATTTGAACTTTTAAAAAAAATAAATAAATAAAAATAAAAAATGAAGATGGAGAAAATGGGGGAAATATATTATAAATATGAGAAGCCCCTTCATTAGCTGCCTGAGGGAACCATCGTTATCCCTCTTGAAGGCACATTTATTTGTATTGCCTATATATATAATATGTTCCAAAATGCCAAGAGAGCATACGATCTCAATAAGGCAACCTCGATTGTGGACGGAATAGTCTTTCTCATCCATTCCAAAGTTGAAAAAGGCATTGCAATCGTTGAAGACGAGGACCATTTCTCGATCGAACACACTCTCACACCTGACATCCCTTACCTCCTCCACACACACCCCCACCCCCCGCTCCCCCTTCCCATTCCATCGCCCCGGCCCGCCCTCACAGAGCGCATCTCACTACAAATAGCCCGCGTGCTCACAGAGAGAGAGAGACAGAGACAGACAGAGACAGAGAAAGAGAGGGACAGAAAGAGAGACAGAGGGACAGACAGACAGACAGACAGGCGCGCGCGCACAACACATGCGCAGAGACAGACTTAGAGAGAAAGAGGGCGGAAGGGAGAGAGAGGGGGAGACAGACGGACAGACGGACGGACAGACAAAGAGAGAGGGAGAGAGACAGACTTAGAGAGAGAGGGGAGGGAGAGAGAGGGGAGACTGGCGGACAAACAAACGGACGGACACAAAGAGAGAGAGAGAGAGAGAGAGAGAGAGAGAGAGAGAGAGAGAGAGAGAGAGAAAACTGGACTCACAGTTGACATCATCTGAATCATGCCGCTTTCTTTTTCTCCTTCTTCTTCGTGTTTTGCCATCTTCACAGGTGTTTGAAGAGTCCTTCAGTACTGGGGATCAGCCATAAGTCGGCCTGGTGGTACACACAATTCATCTTTCGTGAGGGCCACGCTTTTACTCTCGGTCTAACAGTTCTCCAACAGACACTTACACAACAGTAAAGACAAACGCTTGCGAGTATTTTCTGTTTTTAACCAGATTCATTAGAATTGTATATTCAAATTCATCATTAGCCCGAATCACCGTCTCAACACACTCTTTACAAAAACCTCTCTTAAAATATCGAATAAAGTACGCGTCTACAGAAATTACAAACGAACTGCTTG
>JAFLJL010009447.1:0-16547 GCA_018398815.1 Conus ventricosus
ATTTTGACTTGAAAATCTTTACGATATCTGATTAACTAATAACATTATATAACACATACATATACGGGATATTTATTTGTTTGTTGGATTTTTATTACTTTGACCGTTTTTATTAATACTATATATATATATTATATATATATATATATATAATATTATATATATATTATATTAATATATATAGATCAATATATTTAAAATGCCTAAACAATTTTTAAGTGCTCAACCCCTTGGGGAGCAACATTAGTTAAACAAGTTAAAAGAGGAATCTTAAAACTATCTACAAATTTGTTTCGAGCGTGTTGCGCTGTCAAAAAAAACACGTGCAGCCAACCGCACGTTGCAAAACAACCGCAAACGGTGAGCCCACACGCTATATAACATCGGCGGTGGGCAAACCATAAAACCATCCTGATGACAGCGCAACACGCTCGAAACAAATTTGTAGATAGTTTTAAGATTCCTCTTTTAACTTGTTTTAACTATATATTATATATATATATATATATATATTATATATTATATATTATATATATAGACAATGGTAGTAAATACCAGCAGAGATTTTTAAAAAAATGCTCAACCGGACTGGGAGCAACATTTGTTAAAAGATAAGGTCTAAGATATATATATAAACAAACTAATAAATTCCAAGGATAAGTACCGAGCACCGATATGAATGCTTATCTCCCCCTATTTCTTCAATCTAAGACATAAGAGCTAGCTTTGTTTATATATATATATATATATATATATATATATTATATATATTATATTATGTCAATATGGTTGAACAGCCTAAAATGATTCTAAAAGCGCTCGACCCCTTGGGGAGCAACTCGGAAAACAAGTCGGACTATACAGAGACGATGGCCTTGCTGCACTAACCAAAATCCAAGAAACCATCGAAAACAAGAAGAAAGAACTATGCAAAATCTTCCAAACCACAACTTAAAGATTACCATTGAAGCAAACAAAAAGGTAGTGAACTACTTAGACATAACACTGGATCTCAACAATCACATATATAAACCATACAAAAACCCAATGATACACCTCTTTATGTACACACCAAAGTAACCATCCACCATCTGTATTAAAGACCATACCCCATGGCATAAACAAGAGACTATCAAACCTGTCATGCAGTGAAAGAGTGTTCAACAATGCAGCAGTAGAATACCAGGAGGCACTACAAACAAGTGGATACAATTACAAATTACAATACAACCCAGACAACACAAATAAAAGCAAGAAAAATAGGAAAAGAAAAATCATATGGTATAACCCCCCATACGACGGGAAACTCAAAACAAACATAGGGAAAGAATTCTTCAAAATCCTAACAACTTTGTCCAGGACGGGGGAAATCGTGATGGTATTGCTTGAGTGCACTAAGTTGATGTATTATTAGTCAGGCTTAACACACCAAGGTTATCTTTGCACTCATACACGCATATGCACACTCATGCGCCATCAAACATTCACCTCTCTCTGGGAATGGGATGTCACGCATTCGATTCTTTCTAACACGACTGTGAACAAGAAATGCAATTTCTATGCTACTTATAATCAATCTTGAACAATCAATCACACACAATGAAATATCAAAACATAAAAGATCAATACATCCTAATCCGGGTTATAATAAATGACTTCTTACCTGGCCAGGTTTTCACACACACAACCACGCTTTCACACCACACCACAGTTCTTGAAAAAGTCTCTTCACGTCTTCTTCAGCACTGCTTGATGGTGATGCCCTTGGTTGACTGGCTCCAGGCTTCAGGACTGGGTCGTCGTGGTCGTCTCTGGGATCTCGACGTCGAACTCTTCTTCTTCGTCTTCTTCACCCACCTCTGGGTTCAAATTCAGTTTGTCTGTCTTCACCACCTCTGGGCTTCAAACTTAGTTTCCTTCTCTTCCAGCTTGTCTTCAACCCTAAGACTTAGCTGTCTCTTCTATCTCCCCGACCACGTTTCTCTCGACCCTTTCTCTGTCCTGCTCACTCCTCTCCTCTCTCTCTCTCTCCTCAGCCTTCTCTCTCTCCTCTCCTGGTGTTCTTCTCTCACGTTGTTCTCCCCCAGTTTATATAGGGAGGGAAACAAAGGATTCCCCTTCGGGTCATGCCTTTGTCCACGCTGCTTCTCAAACCCCTAGTTCACAAGTACCCTGAATTCTCCTACTCGCTACATTCCCAATCAAATCTGCATTTACACACTCCCCTTACCTAATGATTAGCAAAAACTCACTTAGCCCCAGATGGACATCGAGAATTCCGCCGACTTCCGGTGGTCAGTTAACACAGTAATTATCTTAAGGAGGGTTACTTCAACTCCCACTCATTCAGCAGCCTGACAATAGAACAACACAGAAAAGAACCCACGGCAATTACCATCTGAACAAATCTAGGCCCCCTGCTCTTCACTGTCTGTTTACACATGAACCTCCGCTGGATCGAGCAATTTAGCACGCACGTGGAGCGACGAGGTGTAGTGGTTACACCCCTTCCCCCTTCGCTACTGGGGCAGGTCGAACTCTCTCCTAGGTGTTGTTGTCATCTGCCCACTTCGGCACCATTCACACAGTTCGGCCGTGTGCGATGGGTAAAGGTTACCCTGGTTAATTGGTCTAGTACCTATTTGTTGCCAACGTTCACGGTCCCCTTGTCTCCAAGCGTTCTATTGCCTTTGTGAGATGTTTCACGCTCCTTGACATATTACCCCCACTCGAAGACAATGCCCTGCATTGGCTAAAACTTAACATTTCATGGAGATGAAACTCATATTTGCCCAGTTAAAACAGTGCTAATATCGGCCTCTCATATGCCTACTTCAAACCAGAGAACGCACGCAAGATTTGTCTTGTCAACATAAATTATAGAGAAAAATCATACATACGTGCCTGTATCTATCAATGCAAATATCAACATAAATCTGGAAATCTCCACCTCAGCTGCAAAGTTGTGTGGCATATAACCATTATGTTTCTACGGAATTCTCCCTTTTCTTCAGACACATGGCTCGCAACTAGCAACGTCACGCTACGAGGACACCTGCAATTGACACAACGACACTCCTGACATTCTCGTCGCCATCTTATTCTTGGCCAACTTTTTGGTAAGTCCTAGCTGTTCACCTTTCTGTACCACCACCTTGCCTACCCCGCGGCATGTTGCGGCTTTGTGTGAAACAGAAACGCCTGACATCGCCTTGGATACAGGGCCTGTAGTTTCTTGCGTCACTGCTTTTGTGTGGCCTCTTGGCGAGATGGCCCGAGGCTGGACGTACATGTTTTTTGGACATCACCGCCTTTCTGCGTGTATAGGCACAATCGATCTGTCGTTTTGTCTTCCCCGAACTCGAGGGATTGACGTTCGGGTACAATACCCTTCCTTTATCTCAAATCCGATGGTCCTCCCTTAACACGTTCTTCTGCCTTGTATGAGCAAAACCGAAAACAGCTTTCGGTGCGCGTGGATCGCCCTTTTGTTCTGCCCCTTAGTGAGTGGGTTGGTCTACGGGACACGCTTTGTCCGACACGTGAGTCTGTTCCCTGTATTCAATCACAGAAGTCCCGGTCTGGGTCTCCGTACCTCGTGCTCCTGGATGTTCACGATTTCCTAATCATACGGCGGCTTCGGAACAGCCAAAGCCTGTTACACTTCCACTTTAATTGGTGTATCAATGAACACTGTGCGGTTGTGATTTTGCTTAATGTTCCTCTCTATTTGTCGCCTACCTCGCGTGTTTTTCCTGTGAATTGCTCCCCTTCTTTTACAGGACTCCTTCTCCATGGACACAGTGCACCCCAGTTGTCTCTATTGACATTAACCACATTTTCCCCCACTTGCCTTTGAGCTACATCCACTGTTATCGCCTGATATCGGTGAACACCACTGCAAAATCCAGACAATAATAACACGGTCATCTTGTGCATCTTTTTCTATCTGCCTCTCTCTTGGCCTCGATCCTCATTGCTGCTGCTTTCTGTGAATTAAATATACAATTCCCTAGCCAGTGCCTGTCTTATGCACCGAAAACAGGTCGCTCATTCCTTCGCCCACGTGGCCGGGTTTTATTGGTTTCACCCTTGTTTGCTCACGTGACGCCGTGGGCTACGGGTGTTGTAACTGAGGACTTCTTTACGGGAGTCATGTGCTAGCCTGCTATCAGCTGTATATGCTTCCGGGCTGCTCTCTTGTTTAGGTAATATCCACGCCTCGCTTCCCGGTAAGTCTCTGCGTCTGATGTACTCAGCCTATTGGGGTTGCACCTTGTTTCCGTGGAGGTGGATGGTAAGCGCCCGTCCCACAACAATCATGTATCGGTGCCTTATACCAGTGTCTTGAGGCTTCAAAATCACTGTCCACTCCACTCTGTTGCTACCCACTTGTTGAAATAGTGGGTCCATGGGTCTACTCGAAACTGTGTGTATGGTCTCACCCTGTTCGGATTCTCGCCTCGCGAAACTTACGCCTAAAACCTTCTTCAGTCAAAATCATTTGCCCTTTAGGATGCTTGTTGGACCTTGTCAAATCTTCTGATCACCTGTGGGTAAGGTGGAAACAGTGTGTAACGCACGACCTGTCAAAATGGCAAGACAGGTTTATCGACAAGTCATCTTCGGCAAGCCCTAGTGATCGGCAACCGATTCAATACGACTGATTAGGCGTCGATTGAAAGTTTCTTCTCTGAACAGGGGAGTTTTAGTCTAGGATCCCTCTAAATATCTAACATAAATAAAACAAAAACACAACTACACCAAAACAATATCCAAAAAAATGTGCGCAACTTGTCTGCGCCTACTGATCAGAACTGGTGTCTATTTCACTGCGATTTCAAGCTTTAGTCTTCCAACTCAATTTGTTTGGCTTGAATCTCCCGATTCCGCTTCTGCTCTCGCCCTGGCAGCTGCACTCTCTGCATCTGCTCTTGCTCTGGCAGCTGCACACTCTGCTTTCTGCTTTCGCCTTCGACGCAGCAGTTTCGAGTCTATGTCTCTCAGCCTCGGCATCCGAGTTTCTGTTGACAGCGTCGAGCTGTTCCTTTTTCAAACTACCTTCTTTCTAGCCCTTTCATCTCTCTCAGTCTTCTGCTGAGCTTCAATGTAATCTAGCAGTATCTCCTGTATATACATGATCTTTCCCTAACTTACCGTTCCGCAAGGGGAGATAAACTTTCTTCTGCCATTTTCTTTTCTTCTTATGTTTGAGCTCCACTAAAACAGTTACGCTTATAAACCCAGTAATTTTGGTACACAGTTTATCTACTAAACGGTTACGTGTACCCAACCAATGGTAGTGTTCCTACCACAAGGAGCTTAATCTTAAACCACTGCTTCTGTGAGTGTTAAGACTTGTTACCTCGTTCCTTGTTTCTCTGAACGTCTTTGATTAATACATCCACCTTACATGAAGTCAATTCTCAGCACTCAAAGAAACGAAAGGAAATAATTAAGAAGAGCTAATTATAAATTGCCTTTAGTGGGACGCTTCGCCCAGTAATACTCTAGTACTCACTTTGTTTCCCTCTGAATCCAAATTTGGGCCTCATGCAATCCTGGCAGGCTCGCCCACTTTGTCCAGGACGGGGAAAAATCGGATGGTATTGCTTGATGCACTAAGTTGATGTATTATTAGTCAGGGCACTTAACACACAAGGTTATCTTTGCACTCATACACGCATATGCACATCATGCGCCCATCAAACATTCACCTCTCTCTATGGGGAATGGATGTCACGCATTCGATTCTTTCCTAACACGACTGAGAACAAGAAATGCAATTTCTATGCTACTTATAATCAATCATGAACATTCACTCACACACTATGAAATATCAAAACATAAAAGTCTTTAACATCCTAATCCGGGTTATAATAAATGGACTTCTTACTGGCCAGGTTTTCACACACACAACATCGCTTTCACACCACACCACAGTTCGTGAAAAAAGTCTCTTACGTATTCTTCAGCATGCTTGAGGGTGATGCCCTTGGTTGACTGGCTCCAGGCTTCAGGACTGGGTCGCCCCCCCCCATCGTGGTCGTCTCTTGGATCTCGACGTCGAACTCTTCTTCTTCGTCTTTCTTCACCCACTCTGGGTTCAAATTCAGTTTGTTCTCTTCAACCCACCTCTGGCTTCAAACTTAGTTTCCTTCTCCTTCCAGTTGTCTCAACCCTAAGACTTCAGCAGTCTCGTTCTCATCTCCAGACCACGTTTCTCTCGACCCTTTCTCTGTCCTGCTACTCCTTCTCCTCCTCTCTCTCTCTCCTCAGCCTTCTCTCTCACTCTTCTGGTGTTCTTCTCTCACGTTGTTCTCCCTCAGTTTATATAGGGTGGGAAACAAAGGATGCCCCTTCGGGTCTGCCTTTGTCCACGCTGCATCTCCAAACCCCTAGTCCACAAGTGACCCTGAATTCTTCACTCGCTACATTCCAACACACTTAGCATTTACAACACACCCCTACCTAATTGTTAGCAAAACACACCCACTTAGACCCCAGATGGACATCGAGAATTCCCGCCGACTCGGTGGTCAGTTAAACACAGTATTATCTTAAGGAGGGTTACTTACAACCTCCCAACACATTCAGCCAGCCTGAAATTAGAACCAACACAGTGACCACGGCAATACCATATGAACAAATCAAAGGCCCCCCTGCTCTTCACTGAATGTTTACCACAAGCAACACAGCTGGACGGAGCATTTAGCACGCACTTGGAGCGCGAGGTCGTAGTGGTTACACCCCTTCCCCCTTTCGCACTGGCAGGTCCGAACTCTCTCCTAGGTGTTGTTTGTCATCTGGACCACTTTCGGCCCCTTCACACAGTTCGGCCGTGTGCGTGGGTAAGGTACCCTGGTTACTTGTCTATTACTATTTGTTGCCACTACACTGTCCCTTTGTCGCCAAGCGTCTAATGCCTTTTGTGAGTGGTTTCTTGCTCCTTGACAAAACTTCAATTTCCAAAGAACCAAACTGGCCAAATATTAACAAAAACACTGTCAAACTATCGTACTAATGTAGGCCAACCTCATTAAACGTAATTGCCGATCCAACAAATGAAAAATCAACACAGCAAAGAATGGGTGTAGAAAAGGGAAATCTTGCAACTGCACCAGAAAGAGCAGTGCCCACTAGACATTAAATGGTCTTCACAACAACATTGTTATTCCAGCTTACTGTGACATTCAGAAATGAAAAAGAATAACTTAAATTAGGGATCACTGTAAACCAACTTCAAACTAGTGATGCACCACAAACAGTAATTTACATTAGAAAAATTTAAAAACAAAACAGGAACGGAGCCAATTCATATCTGGAAACTAAAGACCGCAAAAACATGTACATTATATCCTGGAAAATCATAAAAGAGCTTCACCATACGCAATGTTTCATAAGGCTGCAACCTATTGTGTAACTGAATAAATGGTTAATTTACTATGCAAACCACACTTAGCAACTTTAAACACCAAAACAAGAAAATAGTAACTTCTGCAGGCATATATGGAATCGTTGTTAGTGAACACACCATAAACACAAAACTGAATAGCCCTCAAAAAAAATCACGTGGCAGCCAAACCGCACGTGCAACAACGCTCAAACGGGAGCCCAATCGCTATATAAAATCGGCGGTGGGCAAACAGAATTCATCCTGATTGGACAGCGCAACACGCTTGAAACAAATTTGTAGTGAGTTTTTGTATTAACTTTTTAATTACTTGTTTTTATCAATTATTATATATATTGATATATATATTACTATAATTTATTTATTTATATTTATATATTTATATATACTTATTTGTCCTTTGATGTTATATTGGAAGGTTTAAAACTCGAGGTTATAAATCGACAAATTTGTTTTCAGCGGCGTTGCGCTGTCATCAGGATTGACAGCGAAACGCGCTAGAAACAAATTTGTCGAGTTTTACCTAGATTTTTAACCTTCCTTTTTAACATCATTGATACTAAAGGTTGCTCCCCAAGGGGTCGAGCACTTTTAAATCATATTAGGCTCTGTGGTTATATTCATATTTATATATATTATATATTTTATATAGTTATCATATTTATATTATATGATATATATATATATCCACATGTGTATGCAACTCATATACATATTTGCATACACATACATCACATATACAACACAAATACACATGAAATTACATTAGCACATAACATTTCGTTATACAGGACAAGTAAAGGTGTATAAATGTTCATTCTGTAGTAAACCGAGTACACATTATCATTATTTTTCGCATTATCTGTTATTTCTTGTATTTTTATTTAAGATGCCTTCTGAAGATAGTTTAGTTAGGTGGGGATTTTTCTAATATACTTTTGTAGATTTATGATGGCAAACATTATTATAATATGTCAATGACTATCTGGATTAGATGGTTAATCCACATTAAAAAGTTCCAGTTCAACGCTTGAACATCTTTATATCATCAATATTTGTCGATGTTTCATTGAACAATTTTTCCAAGAAGCCAAAATACATCTATATCTTTACAACTCCAGAATTGATTGTTCAATAGAGTCTCTGGCTTCATTACATAACGCAACTGTTTGCTGTGGCAGATACCCCATGGCACTTAAATCACAGTTGTTGCAATATTTCTGTTGAACAAATTAGTCTGTAGCCACTTCAATTATTTTCTTGTAATTTTATGTATTTTAAGGAACACCTCTTTCCAAGGGATATCAACATATAATTTTTGTGTCCATTTCAAACAATTAGGTTCTGAATTGTCTTGTGTTAGAATTTCATCATTAATTTTGTTCCTGTTGATCCTTATAAATATGTCTTAATGCATTTGGTATATCCGAAAATTGTTATTGTCATGGATTTTGTTTATATTCCACTTATTCTGATATTTCTTTAATTGCCGCTTTTACCATTTAAAGGTGACTATATCCGTCTTACATCCATGGTTTTGGTGTAAATTCCTCAATTGTCATAAAGTCTCCATTTCGTCTTGAAAATAATGTTGTATGGCGTACCACTCCTTTTATTATCAATTTATTTGTTTAAATTTACTACTTTGCATATTTTTACATTTTCGTTGTAGAAAATCGGTTCATGAAAAGAATTCATTCTCAAGTTTTGGGGTTTTACATTTAAATATGAAATTGCCTTATTGCTTTCAGTACTTGCAATCCAGAAGGGTGCTCATGTTTTATGCTTAAAATCAAAAGCTGTACATTGTATTTAGTAACGATAGAACAGGGCATATTTCTGTTGCTATACATTTCCATTTAGGGTTGGAGTTTTTAGTTTTTTAATCCATGGACGGTTTCAAGCACAGATATTATGTCCTTATGTTAGGTATGTTGTGTCCACCCTGTTGCGTTGTTTTGTTAGAGGTTTTCGACTAATTTATCTTGTTTTTCCATTCCAGACAAACTGATAGCATAGTTTCTGGAGGTTTCTATGAAGTAGTCTGGTGGATCTGGGTGTAATATCCATAAGTGTATTTATTTGGACAAAACAAGCGATTTCATAAACAGCTACTCTACATTGGGGGAATGGTTCTTTGTGACCTAATCTTGAAACAGTATTTTAACTTCAGAATAATTTTCATTATCGTTCATACTTTCACAAATCATTAAGATCTTGCGTGAAACCTTATACCTTGTATCTTGAATCTAGGTGGATTCCATTCATTTTTAGTGAGGGAGGTAGTTACTTGTGATCGTTTTTGCTTCCTTACCATACTGCTTGTGTTTTACTACTGTTCATATGCTGTCCTGCACTTATTCGATGCGATCAGATAGAAGTATAGTTTTTTCAAATGTAGTTTTTTCTCCTACCGTATTAACTGAGTTTCATCGGCAAACTGAGACATTTGTGTTCAGTGTCAACGATATGAATTCCTTTGAGCTATTCATCTTAGTTAATCATTTTTGCCTAATTTTCAGCACAAAGAATGAACAAATATGGGGAAAGTGGGTCTCCTTGTCTGCATCCTCTTTCCACCTGAAACCACTGGGAAGTATTTCCATTAACAATACTGTTGACTTATATTTTTGTAAAACGTCTCAATCCATCGACAATACTTTCTCCAAAGCCATATCCTCTTAAGATCTTGAACATGAACTTCCAGCTTAAAGAATCAAAAGCTTTTTCAAAATCAATGCTTAGAAAAATCTTAAATAAATGTTAGCGAACCGCCCAGAGAACGTGGACAAACGAGTCACAAGACAAAACACAACGCGTTTCGACCTCTTAGGTCTTCGTCGGGTGATAAATAAACGAATAAAACAACGAAAATTCACTTAGCTTTGATCGCTTCAGATCGCTTAGGGTTCAGCGCAAGGAAGAAGGCGTTGAATGAGAACGAGGCTGTTGGAGGGAAATAGTGAGTGAGTCAAAGTCGTAATGATGATAATATTACTGATAGGAATACTATTAATGGTCAACATATTGGGGAAAAAAAGGGAAAAAAAGGACAAGATCAATCTTGGTGTCAATAAGTATGGGTATGGGAGAAAGGAGAGTGGGTTAGAGGATTCTTAAGCAGCAGGGTTGCCGTGGCAACAGTCCCAGAGGCGAAGGCGATGGTGATGTCAATGCTAGTGGTAGTATCAATACTAGCAATAGTATTACTGAATGATACTGCTAGCAACGATAGTGAAGGTTAAGGTAACGAAAGCATGATACAGAAATATATTTAGAAAATACATTTTTATAATAATCAAATAAATAAATAAAAGAAACATTAAAAAAAAAAATAATAAAATAATAATGATAATAAATGCATAATAAGATAGCTATAAGTTATGTGTGAGGTGAATAGTGGGAGATAAGGTAGTATGTGTGTGTGTAGTGGGATGACATTGTGGGCTGAGATTGAAGTGGTGGGTTGGTACATGTTACTTCAAGGTGTTGATGCTATGAGGGTGGAGGGAAGAAGGGGATGGGTTTTTACGTACTAACTGGGGAGGGGGAGGGCAACATATTTCACACCTATACACAATATATATATATATATATATATATATATATATATATATATATATATATATATATATATATATATATATCTCCCCCCCCCCCTTTCACGACCAACGATAAAGGAGCTAGCATTCTATTCATTATGTGTGTGTGTGGTGTGTGTGTGTGTGAGTGTGAGTGTGTGTGTGTGCGAGTGTGTGTGTGTGTGTTTTGTGTGTGTGTGTGTGTGTGTGTTCCATTTGTAATATCAGCCTTATTCATTGGTTACCCCCTCCTCCACCCTCAAAAACCCGCCATACCCACCAACATCCCTACACACATCATTACTAGGGCAGGGGGGGGGGGGGGTAAGTCGATTGATGTAGCAAATGGAGAGACTCAGAGAGTGTAGGAAAAGGGAAGAGGATGATAGCTGCAACCTGTGTCTGAGGTAAACAGAGGTAGGGTGTGCGTAGGTGGAGGATATTTCAGGCTGGAGCGGCAGAGATGGAATGGCACATACTACTTTTGGACGTTGATGCCATGAGGGTGGACGGTGCCCAGTTTGGCAATGAGATGAGATTCCTGCATAAGGCGTTCCAAGTTGTCACTCTTTGATTGCCAAAGTGCCAAGACTTTGACATGGTTGATGTTGTGTTGGGGATGGTTGAAGTGTAGAGCGACTGGTTTGGGCCGATGGTGGCGGATGTCGGCCAGGTGTTCAGAGATGCGCGTCTCAAGTATGCGAGATGTCTCACCTACATAGATCTTACCGCACAGCTGACAGTGGATGGCATACACAATGTTGTGGCTCTGGCAGGAGAAAGTGCGTTTAATAGTGAAAGAGCCTGTGGTGAGAGAGCAGATTTTGCAGTTGGGTTTTGAGCAGGGGAAAGTACCTGGTGGCTTAGGTGTGAAGATTTTGTTCAGCTTAGAGCGCACCAGTACGTCGTTGAGGTTTTTGTCACGTTTGAAAGTGATCATTGGTTTCGTCTCAAAGGCAGGTTTATGATTTTCTACCATGTGCCAGTTAGACTTCAGGATCCTGCAGATGGGCAGATTTTGAGGATGGAAGAGAAGGCAGGCAGTGGGTCTGTCTGTCTCTTTGGGAGGTTTAGTTTCCAGAGTAGATGTTCTCGATTTAGCTGTAGTGCGGCCGATAGCATCATTGATGACGGCACTAGGGTATCCACGGTTGGTGAAAAATCAGACATTTTGGCTGCTTGTATAGTGAAATCTTCTTCTCTAGAGCAGAGTCTGCGTAGGCGAAGGAATTCAGAATATGGAATGCTATTTTTAGTGGACTGGTGGTTGGAAGATGTGTAGTCCAGGTATGAGTGTGCATCAGTAGGTTTGTAGAAGACTGAGGTTTGAAGCAGTCCATCTTTGAGGGAGATAGTGATGTCCAGGAAATTAACTGACTGTGAAATGGTGTAGGTCAGCTGGGTGGATGGAAGGTCTGTGCAAAGTTGAGGAAATTCTGGAGGTCATGTTCTGGCATGGATGTGGCTCCCAATCCATGCTCAAAACCCAATGCTTAGAAGTAAACCTGGAATATTCTTTGCATCTAGATAAGTAATTAAATTTATATATTAATCTCAAGTTGTTGCCTATGTATCTGTTGGCCATAAAACCAGACTGATCTTCATTTATCAGCTGTGGTAAAACCTTTTTTTATTCCGTTTGAAATGCATGAAGAACCTATCTTATAGACAACATTCAGGAGAGATATAGGGCGCCAGTTCTGTTTAATCTTTCGGCTTATCACCTTTTGGAATACAAGTGATCAATCCTTTTTGTGTTGTGGACAGTTCTCCATCCTTGTATGCTTCATTTAAAGCTCTCACTACAAAAGGCCCAATCTGCTTCAAAAAAAACTTAAAGAATTCTGCACTAAATCCATCTGTCACTGGACTTTTACCGTTCTGCATGTTTTTTAATGCAAAACCTGCCTCCTCTAAAGTAATTTCGCCTTCTAATAATCGCTGTTCTTTCGATAGTTTAGGAACATTTCTTATAAGGTCCGAGATTTCACATTCTTCTACATCTTTTTCCTTGTATAAGTTTTCATAAAAACACTTAACTTCCTTCATGATATCTTTCTGGTTTTCAGTGGAATGTCCATCTTTAGTTACTAATCTTGTCATCTGTTTGGTAATATAATTTCTTTTCTCAAGATTACAAAATATTTCGAAACCTTTCTCCCTCTACAATCCATCTGGCTTTTGATCTCAACAATACTCCTTCCATTCTCCTCTCTCGTATGGTTTCGAGTTCTGTATTCATTTCTTTAAGCATGATAATTTCATTTTCAGTTATATTTTCTGTATTTTCTAATGTTTCAATATCTTTTATTAGTTTGTTTTCATGGTCTCTCATTTTCTTGTTTATCATATGTAAGGGGTGGTGGATGGATGGATAAGGAGGGAAGAAGGGGTAGAAGGAGTTGGGGAGAGAGCGAGTTGACACATCAACTTCAACACCCAACACCAGCTCGTTGGTTCTTCTCTCTTTATATTTTAAATCATGGTTGGATCGAACCAACCATAACCAAACCACCGACCTATTAAGACATAAACAATATAATCATAAACATGAGGTACTATATAAAAACATATACAGGAAAACATAATTATTCAAATTAAGCTAAGACAAAAGTGCAGGATTTACAACAAACATCAACACACAAGGCCTCCCCGTTGCGAACGGTAGGAGGTACAACATACATTTACAATCCATAACATAATCATAACATTAACCAAGGGGATCCCCGTTGCGAACGGCAGGATCAACAACATAATAATTTTATTATCATAACATTAAGAAAAGGGATCCCCGTTGCGAACGGCAGGATCAACAACATAATAATTTTATTATCATAACATTAAGAAAAGGGATCCCCGTTGCGAACGGCAGGATCAACAATATAATTATTTCATGAACATAACATTAACGTTGAGACTCCCCGTTGCGAACGGCAGGAGCAATGAACAATAAATGAAATCAATTAACATCTGATTTTCAACAGCAGCTACACAATTGTATAGGGAAAAAAATCATATGTGTAGTGTCCACACATATGATGAAACTCAGAAAGGACACACCTTGCACATGAACAAACCAACTAAAGCTATCTTCCTTTCTCTGCCACACACTCACCCACCTCAGGACAGTGCGTGCTACACGCTATGGCTCCACGTTTCACCCGTTAGGCCTACACCCCGGCCCAACAATGGCAGTTGCTTTTCAGCCCTGCAATGGACCCACGGGTGTGAACATATTGAACAAACAGGTAAAACACTTGTTTGTAACAGGTAGCAACCCAGACACACAGAGAAATAATCAAACTACCTTCACTGGCTGTATCTTAATCATTTGCTTAGGCTGCCGTGCAGTTTCATCACTGTGACTTAACCCTATCCGTCTCGCCAGCAAACAAGGGCGACATTTACAAACCAGTTTGTCTAAGGAACCTGCAGGGCGCGCGTTTAAACTTTATCCACTAATCACAATAAAAGACAGCAACGTCTACAATCTATGTTTTCTGGCATCGATTTGTTGATAACTCACCATAAAATCTGTGACGATACTGAATAACTGTTTCTGATTTCATTCTTATGAAGCGCCAGTACCTGCTTAGTTACAAAGTTACCTAAATAATTGACTGTGGAAATTTGGTATATCACATTTCCAGTTGATAAGGAATTGGAGTTTGTACAATAAAAATGTAAGAACATAGAACTCTTAACTTCCATTTATTAAATTTGTTTCACGAAGATAGTACTCTATCTGCCCTCACTCTAGGTAAAACATAGCCAAACCAACGGCAAAAACCATCAACATACCTTTAAATTCACAAACACCTGAGTCAGCGTCACAGCCTTCACCACACTCTGCTCAGTGAAGAAATGATCTCAGAGCCAGAACGCTGGGAGTATATAGGCCTTCCACCCCTTTGAACCAGATCTTTCGAGAAAGTCTTTTGTGGCCTGAGTCACAATAGAACGACTACAAGCGTCTAAAGTGCCCAAGATCTGGCCTCGCTGGGCTGCTCTTAAACAAACATTCTATTCCCCAGGGCCCGACAACCAACGGTGCCAACCGCCATGTAAGTGGCTGGGTCTGGAGAAGTGCAGAAGAAACAGACCCTTCAGACTCCGTACCTAGGGCAAAATCCAGCATCCCACCTAAAAGATGTTTACCCATTCCAAAATCTCAAGTCCACATCAGCAAACACAACACCAATTACGATGTGGCTGAAGCCCAATGGCCGTCTCTCCAAAACCAGTCCGCCCAGACCAGCCGTGGGCAAACTACTGAGTGACCAGCCTCTTAACTGGCATTCCAGCCTACTAGCTAGGTTGCCCCTCACTGCTATTCTATCCCGCGTTGGAGGGGTTAACCACTACAACTCTCTGTTCTACAAAGGCTGGGTAGAATCGTACCCTTTACAATAGTAGCATAAGCAACTGTTTTTGCACGGATTTTCATCAGCATAAAATCAAGGAAAAGTTTGTCGGAGATTTGTAACTGTATTTCTGATTTAGGGACATCCTTTATTGTTGTTCTGTCGTAGTGAGCAGTTGCATATTCACTAATACATCAAAATTTCTGAATTTATTTCTTCTACGTAGCATTTATCCCTAAGTAAAGAGGAGTTAAATTTCCAAAAATTATGAATTTTTTTCGGTTTTGCCGAATTTTTAGCGTTAACGTTATCATGGAGTGGTCTGAACGGTATCCTGGAAGAATATCAGTATTTTCAAAGTACCAGAACAAAGTGTCTGATAATAGAAAAAAATCGAGCCTACTTTGCTTTAAAGGAGTTAATTTTCTCCAGGTATAGCGTCTGCATTCTGGATTGTTTTCCCTCCAAACATAAAAAAACCCACATTCTTCAGTCATTTTCTGTTGTTCTTCTCTAGCTTTAGGATTATTAACCTGTTTATAATTACAACAATCGATATGTGGATCTATCGCAATATTCCAGTCTCCCACTGCAATGATATTATGATTCTTATAACTCTTGATTTTATCTTTTAACACTCTATAAAACAATGGATCATCTCTATTCGGACCATAAACATTAACTAAAAGTATTTCCTTTTCCACTGTAGAGAAGGATATAATCATGAAATTACCATTTTCATCACGGTATATATTTCTTATTTTAAATTCGAAGTTGTTAGAAAACAGGACAGCTACTCCTCTTGCATTTGATCGAAAGGACGCAAAGAAGCATTCAAATCCCCATTCAGATTTTACATATTTTTCCAATTTATTATTGAAATGAGTATCTTGGAGACTTTTTTTGTTTTAGATAGTGAAATACATCTCTTCGTTTATACATGTCTCCCAGACCTTGGCAGTTTAATGACAAAATCGTGATACTATCCATGGTAATTGGTTGGTAATACCTTTCTTTACTAAAACAGCTGTAAGCACAAGAATCAAGTCAAAAATGGGACGAGTGTCTAAGTTTTCACAGTTTGTTTGTAAGCTCCAGTAATTAGGAACAGTAGCAGAAAAAGTTACGACTTGATAAAATTCACTAAAAAGAAACAGTTCTTTCACAAACATTGCCATCGTTTTCAAT
>JAFLJL010009447.1:17547-31687 GCA_018398815.1 Conus ventricosus
CAGGTTTAATGTCTGTTTACTTTTTAAACATCTTTTATCGCGGTTCTGGCTGTGAAAAACTTGCTTGCCTTTTTTTGAAGATCAAACTTTTGTCTTTTTAGTCATCAAAATCGGCCTGTAAACGACTAAATTCTTCATCCGTGATGTTTGAGTCAACTAGTGCTTTATTTATTGTCAGTTTGAACGAACTAAGTTTAGCTGTTATTAGTTGAACCATGCTGTGTGCTTTTGGAGTTTAGTTTTTAATTTTTTGCTGCAGTACTTACAGCTAATGAGCACAGGCCGAGAGTAAAGACAAACCGCCTAGAGGTAAAGCTGCGGGGCACCTACGCCTGTTGCTAAGAGGCCTACACTTGTTCCTGCTGATAGAGCACTACAGTCGATGCTCCAGTATTAACATATGTAACAGCATTAAAGGCAGCAGAATACCTTCGTTTGGTTTTGCTGTATTTTGAAAGGTCTTGCTCTAGTTTTGTTGCATTTGTGTAATGTTTGTTAATCTAAAGGTTTTTTGTCAGGGGTTTCTACTATCCCTTCTTTTGGCGACTCTGGTGCTGTAGGCACATTTGGATAAACCTGAACAGACATGCTTTTTTATAAAATAAAAATAATTTAGTATTGTATATCTTTTAATCTGTTATCTTGAATATTCAGCTGCGCATCATATATTAAAAACAAATGTACATTAATGGTTTATCGCCATCTTTTTCTTTTCAATTTGAATGTTTATTCCGTCTTTAACAGTTCTCCCACTTCCATGCAGCTGATTATCCTCTGTTGACCTTAGGTCAATCCATAAACCGTATTTTGTTGTTAAATAATCATCAAGCCTAACACTGTGAAGGTGTAGATCTTTAGACACAAGGTCTACTGTTGGACTTCTACACCTCCACCCCCAAACAATTTTCTTATTTCGTCAAAATGCTGATAAGGTCTAAGCCCGCTAGCGTAGATTTGGTTAGGACTACCCTCAATCGAACATTGTACTTTCGTTATTTTAGGATTAATAAACTTTTCACTTCCTCTTTTGAATGGTTCTTCATCTTCACACAGCAATAAAATACCTTTAAGGATCTTGCTGCGGCACTAAAACTAAAATTCCATATAGCGTCATTCTTGCTTCTGGGATATGTTGTATGATGAATCACTCTTTCGTAATATATTGCTAATTTTGACTGATATTGTTGCTCAATCAGCCTTGCTAAATTGGGTTGCTAACAACGTCAAACTCTAACGAGATGTCAGAAATGCTGTACTTTGCTTCGGTGTCTGATGATTCTGATAACACGTTTGTATTCATTAAAAGTTAGTTCATATGACAATCTGTCTTTTAATGCTCCTTGAAAGTATGGCGCATGCGCTTTAACAACTCAAAATCTAAGGGAATAGAAAAGCGATTTCCATACGCAAAATTTACAGCTACTATACTTTTTGCCGTCTTTAGCATCTTCAGCGCCTATTCTATGTTTTAGCGCTTCTTCATTTTCGATTCCTTGAAACGCAAAGTCAGCCCTTTCATTCGTGGTTAGCCATAGATCAGAATAGGTTAAAAATATGTCTGCATTGTGTAAAGAAAATATTTCTTGCCCCTCAAGTTTTATAGAAATTTTCTTAACGATTGCCCGTCCCAGATTCTGGACAACTGTCCTGTTTGGGTCTGTTGCTGATTCGAGTTCTATTTGAAAGTAAGTTGCGCAGAGCCTGGCACAATCATTCATCTGCTCCTAGGTCTGGAAATTTGACAGTAAGAATTTGATCTGCATCAATAGTAGATGGATTATTTGGAACAGTAATATTCCGTTTATTTCCCTTCACGCCAAGGGCTCTTTCAGTCTTCTATGCGGGTCAAGAATTGAACCATATGCTTGTGACATTTTTTATAAAACAAAATAAAAAGTTAATTATTTAAAACATGGCAGGAATTGAAGGTGAAGAAGATTATGATGTTTTTGATCCTGGAGACGACATGAGTGAAATGACTCCTTTGACACAGCATCGCTCAGCGCTCTCATGCGGCGTGAATTAACAGAAAGTAAGGTTTGGATCATTGTACCAAAGTTTAGGCAAGAACCTCCCGAATTTATAGCCCCTAATGATTTTGAAGTAAAGATGGGCCATTTGCATGTGAAAAACGATCAAGGACAACTTGTTCAGCTTACAACTAAAACAGACCCATTAAAGTTTTTAGCCATGAGTACAATTAGACAAAGACTCAGTGTGAGCGTACAAAATCGCCTTGGCATTTCTAAACCAAAATTAATAGGGATGCAGTTGCTAAACTTCAAAACACACTACAGGAACTCCCAACAGCTAACCAAATACAAAACATGGAACTTAAAGAATTAAATCAATCAGCAGGTGAATTAATAAATGTAATGGAAGCAGAAACCAGTTTTTCAGAAGAAACAGCATTAAAAACATTTCACGACCCCCGTCCCATGCGAGAAATAGCGGCCCTTGATCATGCTTTGAGAAGCATCAGAGGCGAATTAACAAACAATTTAGCAAAACTGGGTGAACTAGATGAGCATATAAAAAGAGAAAAAGAAAAACTCGTTGAGGCTGATGACGCCAACTTAGGGCATGATATTAAAGAAAGAATAACCCAAAGACTAAAAGATCTTGAACAAGAAAGATCAGCAAGACTAGAAGTGTTGTCTACTAACCGAGAACAATTACGAACTCAAGTGAGCAGAATAAGAGAAACTAGCCAAAGAATTATATATGAAAACACATCGCTAGCAGAACGAATACGCACACTGTTTAGAGAGCAAGGATCACATTACACGCTTTATAACGGCCGATAGGATTTTGCAATAAATAACACTGTGATGGCTATTACGGGCTGCGGGGTCAAAGCCCAGACCTCCCACCACCATCGCCTCCATCACCACCTGATAATACATGGGTAAAAAAAAAACAGCTTGATCAACTTGCGGGTTTATAAAAAAATTAGCCATTAAAGCCAGGACGCTTTACCAGTGTATATTAAGGGGGTGTTGTTAGCTGCTGTTGTCTACTGCAAGCATAGTATTGGCTTTATGCCGAGCACTTATGGCATTTGGAGATTAATAGTTTGGGTTAATTTTTAGTAAAATAAAGACCAATAATCCTAGGCCATTAATCCAAAAACAAGTGTGTCTTTTCATAATCATGTCATAATTTTTACTTCGGTTCTTTATCAAACGGCCTTCAGGCTTTGGACCATGGATTGGATACTTATTCTTGGAGTTCATCTTGTTTGTTTACTGCGTGCAATATGACTGGCTCAGAATTTAGTGCGGGGTTTTTCCCGACTTTCTGTTCATTGCCTGACCACAAGGATTTCATTAATGTAGTTTACTTATTGTTCCTAGGCTGGAGCCTAGAGGTCAGAAGCACATGTATAAACCAGTGCCAACAGCAAAGTCACTTTCGATCTTGCAAATTGTAAAACATTTTGGTACCATTTAAATACCTTGAAGGTAATTCAAAACTGAGTAGAAATTATGGCGTCCTCTAATTTTGCTACGTATTTTGTTTTTGTGCATCAAAACCAGTAGAAGATCAGTATGCTCGATCTCTTTGTGCTTGCGAACCTAGCAAACACCAAACGTAATTACGTAACAGAGTCGTTTATTCGTATCTATCTGCTTTATTAGGCCCTTAGAAGTGTCTAATATAAATTGTTGTCATGCTGTTTTATGTCTTGCCTATGGATGCCCGAGTGAACAGCTGTGGCCTGAAGAGAAAGATGTGTAAGGAGATTCCAGTCATAGTTATACTTTCTGGGCACCGCCCCAAAAATTAGGGCCTAGAACCATGATTGCGGTCCAACTTTTGTCTAAAGTCTGTCCTTGTCTTGGCCTAAATATTGAGATTCGTTACGAATCCTTTCAAAAGCATCAAGTCTATTCTGTTGCTGAATTGGATTAAACCGGTTGTCATTTGGTAATGGAGCTTGCAGTTCAGTCAAAATAACGTCTGAAGGTGTAATAGAAATGAAATCTAAACCACTGATCACCCTCGACCAAAGGATCAGGGTGATTAATGATCAGCAGACGACACTCGCACACCCAGTTTGATGCACGAAGTAACACAGCAAAGTTTAAACGCTGGTTCTGATAAAACTGCATCGGATGAACTAAACCACACTTTCGGGAATGTGTCGTTTTTTAATAGAGGTTGTAATAGCTCTTCAATGGAGTAGAACTAACCTTTACTTGAAAGGCGTCCAGACTGAGTCCACAGAAATGTCAAGAGTATCTGGTTTTTAAATTTTTAAGATTGTAGTGCGGCCCAACAGAATTTTTTTGCATCAGTAAATTTAAATCACTCATTATTATTTCGTTTAAAAAAAGTTGTATCAATAACAACTCAAGACCGTCCTTCGTTTTTAGAACATTCTATTGATAACGATTGCGGAGCAGAATGGGTGCACTACAGTAAAAATTTTTTACAAAGTTGTATGGTTAATATAAGAGAATCTAAGAAGAAATAAGATTGAAAATATGATCATAAAGGAAACAAAGTTTAGCCAGTTAATAACATAGGACTGATGTTATTAACGGTTTGCTCACTAAAGAAGCAATGAGTAACTTCGACATTACAGCTCAAACTTAACAATGCAAATCTGAAAACAATGTGGCTTCAAACCTAAGAAAAAAGTAGGTTACAAATTTGATGGAGAGCTCCTAAAATGTTAGCTTTACAACTGCTAACAGCCCTTCATAGTTTTTAGAGTTACATCAAAACAAAACAAAACTACTTATGAATTAAAATCCGCTCGACTTGCATTACATTCATTACTCTATGAATCATTTTGGATGAGCCTGAGCACTGTTGAAAACTTATATGATGGAAGGCCCTTCACTGTGGTTTAAGAGCCTTCCATCAGGGAAAGCTGCATATCTTGTTTATTTATGAAACTTATACAATTCCCTAATTTATAGTTTAAAAAACGATTAGCTTGTGGAATCGATCATTTATTATAAAAATTGCAGACAAAACAGGGAAAGGTCGTGAAATGTGAAAACCTGCACATTGTTTTGGAATAAAATAATAAGTTGACTAAAAATGTCGCGTGGGCCAAAGAATCTGGAGATACATTAGCGCCTGTGAGGTTGTATAACTTTAGAATTCAAAAGACCTGCAGACGTTGCGGACTTTAACAGAAGCTTTGTATGGTTTTGGAGTACAACTAAAGAGGTGATTATAAACGCAAAGAGGTTGCGACAAGAAACAAAAAGTGTCCTAACCTAGAGCACCTGCGCATGTAGAAGCAAATAATGCTGCCAGTAATGAATATAAAAATAGTTAGAAACCTGGAACAGCAAATGGCACTTAGAACCATATTTAGAATGCATAAAATCTGAATTCATAAGCCCATTTACATTTTTTGACTGCAAAAAAGTTCCAGAAAAGCATTCAACTCTGTCCATTACATGTAAGTCTTATGCCAGAGGACAATAGTCGGAAAGAGATTTGAAATAAGCCGTATGGAATAAACAGTACATCCTCCACAGAAGGAATTCAGTTTTGAAAGATGCTTCTACTAATTACAGTCATTCCACAACTAAAATTAGGAGACACGTTCACAATGATATTTGAAATTTTCTGTCTTAAAAGATGAGGAGAGGGATGGGGTTGTGGTCGTTAGTTGACGTCCTTTCTAAAGGAAGTTCATAATTAGCTGGCAAAACTTAGACGTTGAAAAACTTAAAGTTACTGTTGTCGTTCTTAACAACGTGGGGAAATTAAGGTCATTACAACCAGTGACAAAATCAATATTAGTCTAAATAGAAGCAATCTCAGAGAACTGACTTGGATTAATCTTACACATTTAGATCTTATAGGATTTTATTATACTGAACAAGTTTTGACAGAGAGTATGATAAAAACAATAACTGGATTAAATTAAATAACGATTTTTACAAACAAACATACTGTGTAGGATTATCCGTTTTCAATACTAATTTACAAAACTTTTCAGATTTTTAGTTTTTGCTTAATCCTGCGTTTTTCCTGATCATTTTCAATAACATCATTTTCACGCATACATTCATTAAATGAGTCTCTGTCTTTCATGTGAAATAAAACTACAGTCTTTAACTGTTCTCTAAAGTCTTTTAAAACTGAGTTATATTTTTGACATAAAATCCACACACTTATTCCAGCATGTCTTCCACTGAAAGCCAGTTTTGACAAAGCGTTTCTCTTTTTAACTATGTCTCTTTCTGCCGAACAGTCATCTATAATAAATAGTGTCTGCATTCCTTCAAACAGTCTATAAAAGTGTTCTAAACACTCACTCAGTTTATTGCTAGGATCAACTAAATATATGTCATCACCTGTCCATATAAACCTTCTATCATGATATGCTTTGTTCCATTTAAGTGTTGGACAGAAAATCATAATATAATCAAAATTATAGCGATAAACTGTTTGTAATAGGTCTAGGACAAATATTGTTTTTCCACAACCAGTCTGTCCACAAATCAATGAACAATGAGGAGTTTTTGTCATAAAGTTTAACTGCTCCATAGTTTTATAACAGAATTTAATTTTTTTGGTTATTGAAGTCTTACTTGTCAGAGAACTAATAAATGCCGGTACTAGAGTCAACCGCCCGAAACTGGTTGAGGGCGGTTGAGCTAGTACCGGCATTTATTAGTTCTCTGGAGTTAAAATGGATCACTACAACTGGACTAGCCTGTGTGCCTGTTGGACAGCTCTCGAGGCAGCAGGGCACTTTGGCGACAAGGTGCTGCCATTCTGCGAACTACGCAGTGGCTTGCATGTCTAGCAGGGCCCTCCCTTTGGTGGTGGGGGAGGGTGGGAACGTCCCTCATGGGTGCTGAGTGGGTATGGACCTATGTACAGTGGCTCAGTGACTTGTACCTAGTACGTGTCCCCGAGCCGGATTCATGTGGCACAGAACGTAGCCACGCAGCATGAAGACGGCCGCCCGGTAACCCTGACGACAGCTTTGGAGGAACCGCCAGGAGGACCACGACACCACCAACAACATCAACCACAACTGTACAGCAACCCCAGACGACTGCTCGGCGGTCCTAATGACTTTACCCAGGCTCCTGCTCAATGACACCATCTACCCCGGGTTCCTCCGTCCGCCTGCAAACACCAACCTCGACCAGACCTGCCAGCCAACAATGTCTTGCCAAGACGAATGTCTCCATGCTGCAGTCGCAGTGAAAATTTGTCCCTAAAAGCTTAGGCTCTGAATATGTAAAACTCGACCATTAATGAAAATGTTGCACATTCACTTTTCCTCAGACCAGCTGTATGTGAAACAAGAAAGACAGCAGGGGTGAACCCGAGAGAGGGCATGGTCAGCCCACTTGATCTGAACTCCTTGTTTAATAAGCTTCACTGATTTTCCCAGAAATGTAAGTTGAAACTATGTTCCTACAATTTGAATCTATGCATTGACTGTATGTATGCCATCCGTTAGCAGTGTAACTTTGTGCCAAGACTTGGAAACATTATCAAAATGATGAATGAGTATTCTGTTGTCGTAGTTTGCTTGCTACCATGTGGTAAAAGCTATCACCATGTGGTTAAGATTCTTTGTCAACAATCTGACCACTATCCTTTGTGTACAACCTGACTTTTGCCAGTTTGCAATTCTGTCTGTCAAGATGATAACTGAATGATAAATTTTGATCAGAAAAACAGCATGCCTGTACTAGGTGAAAACTGTTAAGTTGGTTTATGAATACTGGTGATTGTTGGAATGCTTTGCAGTGTGTGACTTTCAGTCCACACCACATGTGCACTTGGGCTAAGTGTATTCCAGGTTAATGTAATTTAATTCCTAAGAAACATTGAAGAGTTATTCGACTTAAATTGTTTGGCGTTCTATTACTGTCTACTACCCTTTTGTAAACTCCACTACATCTCTAACAAAAGTGTAGATTGATAATTTTAGTAGAAACTCTACACTAGAGTGATCATTTGTTGGCTGAGTTCTCCCCACGTCTTCTAAAAGGTAGAGGGCAACTCAACAAGCCAGACTTTCAGCTACCTAACTGCAGACCAGGTTCTCTTTATAGCAGACCTGGGACCATGGCTACGCTACATACCCCTGGGCAAGACAGATTGTGAAGACACACCACAGCACAGCACTACAGAAACAGGACTACACCACAGGATCAGTCACCAGCCACAAGAGAGAGATCAACTATCCTCTCCAACTTAAGGTAAGTCCCATTATTCTATGTGGACTCCAACCAACTCATTCAGAACTTTTCCTCACTTAATGATGAAACACTGAGAACAAAAAAAATCAGTCTATAGGACAGACCAGTCCATTGTGACTAACTTAACTACTTACCCATGTATAAGCAAGTAAAGTTAATGTATTAAAGTGCAAAAAAAAATTGACATGTCTATTGTAAACTAACTTTAACTACTTACCCGTGTGTAAGCAAGTGAAGTTAATGTGCTAAAGTGCAAACAATTTGACATGTCTATTGTAAACTAATTTTAACTACTTATCCGCGTGTAAGCAAATAAAGTTGATGCGTGAAAGCGCACTTGTGTCAGTTCTTTGTTGTTCAATCAGTATTGAACGCTTGAACTTCTCTCTAATTCCCTCTCTCGGAGCTACAAGTACTTTTAAGAGTACAAGTCTAAGGAAACGTCTCCCTGAGCCACAATTGAGTATTTTAACAGTCCCGGGAAAAATAAAAATCTCTTTCGATGACTAGTACCGGAAAGTTACTCCTTCCATCACTAGTAAGAGAGAGGGTGAAGGTGAAATTTTAACATAATTCTCAAAGAGAAAATATTTTAAGTCCTTCCCCTGGAGGACACACTGACCCACCCCCAACTCCCATCACACTGATCACATTCCCCCCCCCCCCCCCCACCCCCCTTGTGTGTGAATTTTTAACTGAGACCCATTTTCTCGTTGATCATTTCCATTTCTTCCCAACCAACATTATTATATTAATGCCAACACATTATTTCCCCTACAACAATGAACACCACGATACACGGTACACGATATTTTATTTGTCCTCATAGAATACAAGGAAAATTTGTTTGTGGTGCCATTATCAAAATTCACATATTACAATAATTTATAAACATATATATCATTAAAAATATTCCGGTGAGTGATCGTTCATGAGGGCTGCACGCGTTGGCACCAGTCTCTTGTTATTATACTTAATTTGTGTATTAATTATTTGCTAAAGAAGGTTTTTGTGCAAATTAGTGTGTGGCTTTCGTGAGACGAACCCGTCAGTATGATTTTCAAGCAATTTAATGTGGTATTAAACCTCAGCGGCGAAGAGAGTGTTTCGTCATTGCAAGCAGACAGCGCTCCAGTGTAAACAACATGGCGGAACAGTGTATTCGAGAAAGGGTCGTACGTGAGCGGTCACTGTGCTGAACTATTTCAATTGTTTTGGATTATGTGCTCTATGTGCTTCGTGGGATTCCTGATCGCTCTTCGAAGATATGAGCAACATTGAGTGCTTGGTTGCTTAAGAAACAAAAAAGGGTATATTCGTCTACTCTGACGAAAGTGACACAAGTTTAAGTGAAAAACAGGATAGGAAAAGAGCGAATACAACAGAAACTGAGACAAATACTACAGAGATGGCTTTCCAAGAAGCAATTGAGCAGTGTAAATGCAAAATTACAGGAAGCGATAGACACCATCAACGAAAAACTGTCGTCTGTGTCGACGAAGGCGGACGTGGAAGAGATGAGGGGTGAATTAAAAAATCTACAAATACATTTAAAGAAAATAGCAAGATCGAAGGACGCTTGTTAGATATTGAATGCATTGCACAGAAATTAAACACAGAAGTTGCACAAGAAAAAAAGAAGAGCGAACACACTAAGGATACAGTCAAACACTTGGATATCCGTTTAAGACAGTGTGAGAGAGAACAGAACGATTTACAACAATACTCAAGATGGTGGAATCTCAGAGTTTTTCGCGTGCCTGAACAGCAAAACGAAACTGCAGACGACTGTGTCGAAAAGGTAGTGCGCATCTTCACGGACAGTGTGGGGGTGAAGACGACCAAGGAGGAGGTGGAGTGGCACACCGTAACAGGCCAGAGGAGCGGCGCCCGAGCCAGACCCATCCTGGTCCGCTTCTTCGACAGATGCAGAGAGACGAAATTCTTCGGAATCGTCGCAGACTAAAGCATAAAGTGTTGTGATTGGGGAGGACCTCACGCACATGAACTATCAAGTACTGAAATGTGCAATGGATCACTCTTTGACACAATGTCGGCTTGGAGCGTAAATGGAAAACTTTTTGCGAAAGTGAAAAATGGACGTGTTGTGAAACTGACAATCCACAGTGATCTTGACGAAGTCTTCAAACGAGCGATGAAGCCAGGTGACATGAGCCCTGAAGACACGGACTCCTAAAAACATTGAAAAGACAGGGAAGTGACTTTGTTTTCCCCCCTCTTCTTCATTATGTTTACTTGACTACTTTTTTTTCCAAAACAAACATGTCTATTTCATCTTCCGTTCTATTAATGTTGTAGACATACTACAATGCTTCCATCAGTAGATTTGTAGTGACGAACGAGTGTAGTGCGCATACGCACTCGGTTCACCACCGAACCGGAAGGTACACCTCGCGTGAGCAGTGCTCACTCACCAGCAGACGACAGGGCGGGAAGAAGCTGTCTCATTCTACTCGTCACCCCCGTCGAGTGTGGACCACCTCAAAGCCAGCCCCCGAAGTAAGAAGTCACCAGACAGCTACCGGACCATTGCGGACGCCCGTCCTCTTCTTCAACCAAGGGAGCGGGCGTCCGGAGACCAACATCGGATAAGACCAACCACCATACCCGCGAACCAGACGTGGCCTTCGCCTTCCCTGGTTGCGCCGTCAGCTGTTTGACCCTCTGAGGAAAAGCTGCAAGCTCGGCTTGAAAAGAGCGCGTCACAGACTGACCACCCACTCGCCATTCCAGTACTACTGGGTGAGTTGCACTGTGTGCGTGTGTATGCGTTTGTGTGTATGAGAAGAAACCCAAAACTAGGAATAGTTAACGCACTAGTTAGACATGTCACACTAAGCCACCCTTCTAAGTGTAGGGTAAACACTTTAGATTATTGAGAAGCTGTATTTTTCGGTTAAATCAATGTTGCTGTTATGTGGTAAATGTTTGATTGTGTTTGTGTTGGTGGAGTGTTTGGCTAATGAATTAGTGGTGACTGATAGGTTATGTGACAGACTGATGCGTTGATTGATTAAAAGATCGATTGGATGTTGGAAATAGTTTGATGGTCGGATAGCTGATTGATTAGACAGTGGAAGATCTGCTTGATCTGTTGATTTGCTCATTTATCGATCGGACAATTGATTGGTCTTTTGGTACATTATTAAAGACCAATAGTTGAGAGGTGAGTGGATGAACGGTCAGATAAACAATAAACATCATAAACTCATAAAATGCTTTTATTGAATAGTAACTGTGTTAGTATATAGTAGATGTATAAACCTGTAAAGGTAGATTACTTTGGTTCATTAATCTTTCTTTTTTTTCTTTTTCTTTTTTTTTGTTCACTTGATCGACTGGTTGTGGATGGAGTGAATGCCTGGTTTGATCGATTGGCTGTCAATTGACAATTATGGTTAAACCTGCCCTCCTAGATTGTCCCCTTCCCACCTCGCTCGGCATGCAATCTTGTCAATATTTCTGATTACTGCATTATTTTGAGAGGGTATATCATTTTGAGAAGCTAATACTTTGTGTAATTAGTAGCGTTGTTTGTGTGGTCAGCCTTTTTTTTTTTTAATCCTCTCCATTCCTGGTCATATTGTTGGGTTTGTTGACTGACTGATTCTGTTACTAATGATCTGGATGATGAATGATGAAGTAATGTGTAGCAGGCTGATAGGTTTAATCAAGTAACTGAGTAATTGATTGGATTATTGATTTTCTGATCAGTTGAATGATTGAATAATGAAAATATATGATCAGCATACAGTCACACTGATTACTTGACTGATTGAAAAACAAATCGGTTGATCGATTGATTTACTCGATATGTATGTTGCTTGTTGATTAGACGATCCATAGTCAGATATGTTCATATATGCATCGATAGATTGTATAACTGATGATGAACATGACTGATTTCAATGCAGTGATCAATGTGCTTCCACTCCAGTTGTGTGATTGATTGATAACTTTTTCTTGCCAAATCTGATAACCAATCAACTCATATCTTCACGTGCTTGCGTGATTTAATTGGTCAGTTATTTTGTTCATGACTTCTTTTAATTGATTAATGCTTTGATTGTTTAACCATTACGGCTGGATAGATCTTTGAATTCCCTCATTTTTATTAACATTTTTGGATTACTTGCTTCCTGGACAGACTTTTTTTTTGTTTTTTGTTTTTTTTTTTGGTCACAGTGTATGCAATCTTAGTGTAGCTGACAGGGTCTGTCTCTCTCGCTGTCTTGTTCCCTCCCCCCCCCACACTCTCTCTCTCTCTCTCTTACCGCACTCCCTCTTCCACCATCCCTCCCTTTCTCTGTCTCTCTCTTTATCTTGTTCTCGCCCTTCCTCTCTCTCTCTTCCTGCTATCCCTCTCCCCTCCCTCCCCTTCTCTGTCTCTGTCGCTCTCTGTCTTTTTCCCTCCCTCCCTCTCCTCCCACCTTCCTTCTTTCTTCCCCTCCCTCCCTCTCTCTGTTTCTCAGTCTCTCTCTTTACCCCCCCCCCCTCTCTCCTTCGCTCCGTCCTTGTTCTAATCCTCTTACAGATTCGCCCCCCCCCCCCTCCGGTTATCTCTTTCTTTCCACTTATCACTTCGTCTCTCCTGCTAAAATTTCACACACATTTCTCTCTCTCTCTCTCTCTCCTCTCTCTCTCTCTCTCTCTCTCTCTCTCTCTCTCTCCCTTTCTCTCTCTCTCTCTCTCTCTCTCTCTCTCTCTCTCTCTCTCACCCCCTTCTCTCTCTATTTCTTTGATCATTCCTTTATTCCTTTTTATCGGTTTTCCGTTTTTTCTTTGTCCTTCCGTCTTCTACCCCTGTCCCCCTCTAGTGTTACTTCTTTACTCCCTCTTCCCCCTTCTCCCACCCCCATGCCTCCCTCAACGCGCACATTCAACAAACATCTCAAAATGAAAAAGGAAAAATACATTTGGGGGGGGGGCAGGGGGGACACCAACCGCTAACGGGTGACCTATTGACCGATCAAGGTCGCAGGAAACTGACCAATGGTTGATCACGATTTGAACAGATAAGAGTTCACGTGGATCTCTCTCTCTCTCTCTCTCTCTCTCTCTCTCTCTTTTGAGTGCATTGCGGGGGAGGGGAGAGACTTCTCACTGGAAGTCGATCGGTGTGACAATTAAAATCCCCCCCCCCCCCCTTTTTTTTTAACAGGATATGTTTACAGGCTAGTTTTTGTTTCAATGCGACAGGCTATTTCTTGGATTTGTTAAATGTGCATTTTACTGTCGATTGTTTGTTTGACTGACTTTATTGGTAACTACTTCATTCATAGTTTGTCAGTGACTGGCTCATTCATGGTTTCCTTTTACGCAATGTAATAGGATTTGTTTTTGATTGATTCACAGACTGGATAACAAGTACAGTTGATGGAGACCCTATATAATTAGTGTGTGTGCGTGCGTGTGTGTGTGTGTGTGTGTGTGTGTGTGTGTGGTGCGAGTATGCGCGCGCGCATGTGTGCATGTGTACGAGTGCGCCGCGTGCATGCATTTGTGAGTGTGTATGTTTCCTTATGTATTTTATGTCACTGGTCACCGAAACACATAATGAGCTTTGGAAACGAGATTGAACCTTGTTGCTATGTTATTGCCAACATGTTAATCGTTTCTAGCCATGTACACGTTTATTTGATTTATAGAGGAAGACTTATCGCTGTATTACATGTCATCTTTACTATTCAGTTCTCTATATCAAACGTTTATAGAAAAATCTGCACGATCAGCACAAATAACCTTCTATTTATGGGAGTTACCATCTATTCATGGATGGAACGCTTAAAGATAATGAATGTTTTCGATTGCGTCAATTGTAAGTGAATATGTGAATATGAAGTTTGTGAAAAATCTGAACGCTATGACATGACTCTGCTCATAGAGACACTTCTGCCGTGAATCAACGATCATCACCG
>JAFLJL010009447.1:31787-59048 GCA_018398815.1 Conus ventricosus
CAACTGAAATTTTCTGATTTGCATTTTTTTCCCCCACTAGAATTGTTTAACCTTTGTGATGTATGCGTGTGTGTTTTATGGCGAAAACTGCTTATTGAAAACGATGGGCAATGTTTGTGAAAGAAACTTGTTTCTTTTTAGTGAATTTTATCAAGTCGTAACTTTTTCTGCTACTGTTCCTAATTACTGGAGCTTACAAACAAACTGTGAAAACTTAGACACTCGTCCATTTTTGACTTGATTCTTGTGCTTACAGCTGTTTTAGTAAAGAAAGGTATTACCAACCAATTACCATGGATAGTATCCGATTTTGTCATTAAACTGCCAAGGTCTGGGAGACATGTATAACGAAGAGATGTATTTCACTATCTAAAACAAAAAGTCTCCAAGATACTCATTTCAATAATAAATTGGAAAAATATGTAAAATCTGAATGGGGATTTGAATGCTTCTTTGCGTCCTTTCGATCAAATGCAAGAGGAGTAGCTGTCCTGTTTTCTAACAACTTCGAATTTAAAATAAGAAATATATACCGTGATGAAAATGGTAATTTCATGATTATATCCTTCTCTACAGTGGAAAAGGAAATACTTTTAGTTAATGTTTATGGTCCGAATAGAGATGATCCATTGTTTTATAGAGTGTTAAAAGATAAAATCAAGAGTTATAAGAATCATAATATCATTGCAGTGGGAGACTGGAATATTGCGATAGATCACATATCGATTGTTGTAATTATAAACAGGTTAATAATCCTAAAGCTAGAGAAGAACAACAGAAAATGACTGAAGAATGTGGGTTTTTTTATGTTTGGAGGGAAAACAATACCAGAATGCAGACGCTATACCTGGAGAAAATTAACTCCTTTAAAGCAAAGTAGGCTCGATTTTTTCTATTATCAGACACTTTGTTCTGGTACTTTGAAAATACTGATATTCTTCCAGGATACCGTTCAGACCACTCCATGATAACGTTAACGCTAAAATTCGGCAAAAACCGAAAAAATTCAATAATTTTTGGAAATTTAACTCCTTTACTTAGGATAAATGCTACGTAGAAGAAATAAATTCAGAAATTTTTGATGTTATTAGTGAATATGCAACTGCTCACTACGACAGAACAACAATAAAGGATGTCCCTAAATCAGAAATACAGTTACAAATCTCCGACAAACTTTTCCTTGATTTTATGCTGATGAAAATCCGTGCAAAAACAGTTGCTTATGCTACTATTGTAAAGGGTACGATTCTACCCAGCCTTTGTAGAACAGAGAGTTGTAGTGGTTAACCCCTCCAACGCGGGATAGAATAGCAGTGAGGGCAACCTAGCTAGTAGGCTGGAATGCCAGTTAAGAGGCTGGTCACTCAGTAGTTTGCCCACGGCTGGTCTGGGCGGACTGGTTTTGGAGAGACGGCCATTGGGCTTCAGCCACATCGTAATTGGTGTTGTGTTTGCTGATGTGGACTTGAGATTTTGGAATGGGTAAACATCTTTTAGTGGGATGCTGGATTTTGCCCTAGGTACGGAGTCTGAAGGGTCTGTTTCTTCTGCACTTCTCCAGACCCAGCCACTTACATGGCGGTTGGCACCGTTGGTTGTCGGGCCCTGGGAATAGAATGTTTGTTTAAGAGCAGCCCAGCGAGGCCAGATCTTGGGCACTTTAGACGCTTGTAGTCGTTCTATTGTGACTCAGGCCACAAAAGACTTTCTCGAAAGATCTGGTTCAAAGGGGGTGGAAGGCCTATATACTCCCAGCGTTCTGGCTCTGAGATCATTTCTTCACTGAGCAGAGTGTGGTGAAGGCTGTGACGCTGACTCAGGTGTTTGTGAATTTAAAGGTATGTTGATGGTTTTTGCCGTTGGTTTGGCTATGTTTTACCTAGAGTGAGGGCAGATAGAGTACTATCTTCGTGAAACAAATTTAATAAATGGAAGTTAAGAGTTCTATGTTCTTACATTTTTATTGTACAAACTCCAATTCCTTATCAACTGGAAATGTGATATACCAAATTTCCACAGTCAATTATTTAGGTAACTTTGTAACTAAGCAGGTACTGGCGCTTCATAAGAATGAAATCAGAAACAGTTATTCAGTATCGTCACAGATTTTATGGTGAGTTATCAACAAATCGATGCCAGAAAACATAGATTGTAGACGTTGCTGTCTTTTATTGTGATTAGTGGATAAAGTTTAACGCGCGCCCTGCAGGTTCCTTAGACAAACTGGTTTGTAAATGTCGCCCTTGTTTGCTGGCGAGACGGATAGGGTTAAGTCACAGTGATGAAACTGCACGGCAGCCTAAGCAAATGATTAAGATACAGCCAGTGAAGGTAGTTTGATTATTTCTCTGTGTGTCTGGGTTGCTACCTGTTACAAACAAGTGTTTTACCTGTTTGTTCAATATGTTCACACCCGTGGGTCCATTGCAGGGCTGAAAAGCAACTGCCATTGTTGGGCCGGGGTGTAGGCCTAACGGGTGAAACGTGGAGCCATAGCGTGTAGCACGCACTGTCCTGAGGTGGGTGTGTGTGCAGAGAAAGGAAGATAGCTTTAGTTGGTTTGTTCATGTGCAAGGTGTGTCCTTTCTGAGTTTCATCATATGTGTGGACACTACACATATGATTTTTTTCCCTATACAATTGTGTAGCTGCTGTTGAAAATCAGATGTTAATTGATTTCATTTATTGTTCATTGCTCCTGCCGTTCGCAACGGGAGTCTCAACGTTAATGTTATGTTCATGAAATAATTATATTGTTGATCCTGCCGTTCGCAACGGGATCCCTTTTCTTAATGTTATGATAATAAAATTATTATGTTGTTGATCCTGCCGTTCGCAACGGGGATCCCTTTTCTTAATGTTATGATAATAAAATTATTATGTTGTTGATCCTGCCGTTCGCAACGGGGATCCCCTTTGGTTAATGTTATGATTATGTTATGGATTGTAAATGTATGTTGTACCTCCTACCGTTCGCAACGGGGAGGCCTTGTGTGTTGATGTTTGTTGTAAATCCTGCACTTTTGTCTTAGCTTAATTTGAATAATTATGTTTTCCTGTATATGTTTTTATATAGTACCTCATGTTTATGATTATTATTGTTTATGTCTTAATAGGTCGGTGGTTTGGTTATGGTTGGTTCGATCCAACCATGATTTAAAATATAAAGAGAGAAGAACCAACGAGCTGGTGTTGGGTGTTGAAGTTGATGTGTCAACTCGCTCTCTCCCCAACTCCTTCTACCCCTTCTTCCCTCCTTATCCATCCATCCACCACCCCTTACATATGATAAACAAGAAAATGAGAGACCATGAAAACAAACTAATAAAAGATATTGAAACATTAGAAAATACAGAAAATATAACTGAAAATGAAATTATCATGCTTAAAGAAATGAATACAGAACTCGAAACCATACGAGAGAGGAGAATGGAAGGAGTATTGTTGAGATCAAAAGCCAGATGGATTGTAGAGGGAGAGAAGGTTTCGAAATATTTTTGTAATCTTGAGAAAAGAAATTATATTACCAAACAGATGACAAGATTAGTAACTAAAGATGGACATTCCACTGAAAACCAGAAAGATATCATGAAGGAAGTTAAGTGTTTTTATGAAAACTTATACAAGGAAAAAGATGTAGAAGAATGTGAAATCTCGGACCTTATAAGAAATGTTCCTAAACTATCGAAAGAACAGCGATTATTAGAAGGCGAAATTACTTTAGAGGAGGCAGGTTTTGCATTAAAAAACATGCAGAACGGTAAAAGTCCAGTGACAGATGGATTTAGTGCAGAATTCTTTAAGTTTTTTTTGAAGCAGATTGGGCCTTTTGTAGTGAGAGCTTTAAATGAAGCATACAAGGATGGAGAACTGTCCACAACACAAAAAGGATTGATCACTTGTATTCCAAAAGGTGATAAGCCGAAAGATTAAACAGAACTGGCGCCCTATATCTCTCCTGAATGTTGTCTATAAGATAGGTTCTTCATGCATTTCAAACGGAATAAAAAAAGGTTTTACCACAGCTGATAAATGAAGATCAGTCTGGTTTTATGGCCAACAGATACATAGGCAACAACTTGAGATTAATATATGATTTAATTACTTATCTAGATGCAAAGAATATTCCAGGTTTACTTCTAAGCATTGGGTTTTGAGCATGGATTGGGAGCCACATCCATGCCAGAACATGACCTCCAGAATTTCCTCAACTTTGCACAGACCTTCCATCCATCCAGCTGACCTACACCATTTCACAGTCAGTTAATTTCCTGGACATCACTATCTCCCTCAAAGATGGACTGCTTCAAACCTCAGTCTTCTACAAACCTACTGATGCACACTCATACCTGGACTACACATCTTCCAACCACCAGTCCACTAAAAATAGCATTCCATATTCTGAATTCCTTCGCCTACGCAGACTCTGCTCTAGAGAAGAAGATTTCACTATACAAGCAGCCAAAATGTCTGATTTTTTCACCAACCGTGGATACCCTAGTGCCGTCATCAATGATGCTATCGGCCGCACTACAGCTAAATCGAGAACATCTACTCTGGAAACTAAACCTCCCAAAGAGACAGACAGACCCACTGCCTGCCTTCTCTTCCATCCTCAAAATCTGCCCATCTGCAGGATCCTGAAGTCTAACTGGCACATGGTAGAAAATCATAAACCTGCCTTTGAGACGAAACCAATGATCACTTTCAAACGTGACAAAAACCTCAACGACGTACTGGTGCGCTCTAAGCTGAACAAAATCTTCACACCTAAGCCACCAGGTACTTTCCCCTGCTCAAAACCCAACTGCAAAATCTGCTCTCTCACCACAGGCTCTTTCACTATTAAACGCACTTTCTCCTGCCAGAGCCACAACATTGTGTATGCCATCCACTGTCAGCTGTGCGGTAAGATCTATGTAGGTGAGACATCTCGCATACTTGAGACGCGCATCTCTGAACACCTGGCCGACATCCGCCACCATCGGCCCAAACCAGTCGCTCTACACTTCAACCATGCCCAACACAACATCAACCATGTCAAAGTCTTGGCACTTTGGCAATCAAAGAGTGACAACTTGGAACGCCTTATGCAGGAATCTCATCTCATTGCCAAACTGGGCACCGTCCACCCTCATGGCATCAACGTCCAAAAGTAGTATGTGCCATTCCATCTCTGCCGCTCCAGCCTGAAATATCCTCCACCTACGCACACCCTACCTCTGTTTACCTCAGACACAGGTTGCAGCTATCATCCTCTTCCCTTTTCCTACACTCTCTGAGTCTCTCCATTTGCTACATCAATCGACTTACCCCCCCCCCCCCCTGCCCTAGTAATGATGTGTGTAGGGATGTTGGTGGGTATGGCGGTTGTTGAGGGTGGAGGAGGGGGTAACCAATGAATAAGGCTGATATTACAAATGGAAACACACACACACACACACACACACACACACACACACACACACTCGCACACACACACACTCACACTCACACACACACACACACACACACACACACATAATGAATAGAATGCTAGCTCCTTTATCGTTGGTCGTGAAAGGGGGGGGGGAATATATATATATATATATATATATATATATATATATATATATATATATATATATATATATATATATATTGTGTATAGGTGTGAATATGTTGCCCCTCCCCCTCCCCCAGTTAGTACGTAAACCCATCCCCTTCTTCCCTCCACCCTCATAGCATCAACACCTTGAAGTAACATGTACCAACCCACCACTTCAATCTCAGCCCACAATGTCATCCCACTACACACACACATACTACCTTATCTCCCACTATTCACCTCACACATAACTTATAGCTATCTTATTTATGCATTTATTATCATTATTATTTTATTTATTTTTTTTTTAATGTTTCTTTTATTTATTATTTGATTATTATAAAAATGTATTTTCTAAATATATTTCTGTATCATGCTTTCGTTACCTTAACCTTCACTATCGTTGCTAGCAGTATCATTCAGTAATACTATTGCTAGTATTGATACTACCACTAGCATTGACATCACCATCGCCTTCGCCTCTGGGACTGTTGCCACGGCAACCCTGCTGCTTAAGAATCCTCTAACCCACTCTCCTTTCTCCCATACCCATACTTATTGACACCAAGATTGATCTTGTCCTTTTTTTCCCTTTTTTTCCCCAATATGTTGACCATTAATAGTATTCCTATCAGTAATATTATCATCATTACGACTTTGACTCACTCACTATTTCCCTTCCAACAGCCTCGTTCTCATTCAACGCCTTCTTCCTTGCGCTGAACCCTAAGCGATCTGAAGCGATCAAAGCTAAGTGAATTTTCGTTGTTTTATTCGTTTATTTATCACCCGACGAAGACCTAAGAGGTCGAAACGCGTTGTGTTTTGTCTTGTGACTCGTTTGTCCACGTTCTCTGGGCGGTTCGCTAACATTTATTTAAGATTTTTCTAAGCATTGATTTTGAAAAAGCTTTTGATTCTTTAAGCTGGAAGTTCATGTTCAAGATCTTAAGAGGATATGGCTTTGGAGAAAGTATTTGTCGATGGATTGAGACGTTTTACAAAAATATAAAGTCAACAGTTATTGTTAATGGAAATACTTCCCAGTGGTTTCAGGTGGAAAGAGGATGCAGACAAGGAGACCCACTTTCCCCATATTTGTTCATTCTTTGTGCGGAAATTTGGCAATAATGATTAAAGAAGAGGAATTGATCAAAGGAATTCATATCGGTGACACTGAACACAAAATGTCTCAGTTTGCCGATGATACTCAGTTATTTAAGGTAGGAGATAAAACTTCATTTGAAAAAACTATACTTCTTCTTGATCGCTTCGGTAAAGTGTCAGGACTGCATATGAACAGTAGTAAAACACAAGCAGTATGGTTAGGAAGCAAGAAAAGATCACAAGTAACTTACTCCCCTCACTTAAAAATGATATGGAATCCTCCTAGATTCAAGATACTAGGTATATGGTTCACGCAAGATCTTAAGGATTGTGAAAGTATGAACTATAATGAAAATTTTTCTGAAGTTAAAATACTGTTAAAGATTTGGTCACAAAGAACCATTACCCCAATTGGTAGAGTAGCTGTTTTGAAATCGCTTGTTTTGTCCAAATTAATACACTTATGGATATTACTCCCAGATCCACCAGACTACTTCATAGGAAACCTCCAGAAACTATGCTTTCAGTTTGTCTGGAATGGAAAACAAGATAAAATTAGTCGGAAAACCTCTATCAAAACAACGAAACAGGGTGGACTAAACATACCTAACATAAGGAAATATATCTGTGCTTTGAAACCGTCATGGATTAAAAAACTAAAAACTACCAACCATAAATGGAAATGTATAGCAACAGAAATATGCCCGATTCTTTCGTTTCTAGAATACTATGGAACAGCTTTTGATTTTAAGCATAAAAACATGAGCACCTTCTGGATGCATGTACTGAAAGCATATAGGCTATTTCATTTTAATGTAAAACCCAAAACTTGGAATGAATTGCTTTCTGAACCGATTTTCTACAACGAAAATGTAAAAATTGGCAATGTAGTAATTAAACATAATAAATTGATAAGAAAAGGAGTGTACGCCATAAAACATTATTTCAAGACTAATGGAGAATTTATGACATTTGAGGAATTTTCAACAAATCATGGATGTAAGATCGATTTTGTCACGTTTAATGGTATATCGGCAATTAAAGAATATATCAGAATAAGTGGAATAAAACAAAATACAGACAATAACAGATTTTCGGATATACCAAATGCATTAAGACATATTTATAAGGTATCAAAATTAATGTATGAAATTCTAACACAAGACAATGTCAGACCTAATTGTTTGAAATGGACACAAAATTATATGTTGATATTCCTTGGAAAGAGGTGTTCCTTAAAATACATAAAATTAAAGATGTTAGATTGAAGTGGCTACAGACTAGAATTGTTCACAGAATTATTGCAACAAATGTTGTTTTAAGTGCAATGGGGGTATCTGCCACAGCAAACTGTTCGTTATGTAATGAAGCAAGAGACTCTATTGAACATTCTTTCTGGAGTTGTAAATATATTAGATGTTTTTGGACTTCTTTGGAAAAAATGTTCAATGAAAAATGCGAAAATGTTTATGATTTAAAGATTTCACGTGAACTGGTACTTTTTAATGTGGATAACCATTCTAATACAGATAGTATTTTGACTTTATAATAATGTTTGCCAAACAGTATATATACAAATGTATATTAGAAAAATCCCCACCTAACTTAACTATCTTTCAGAAGCAGCTGAATAAAAGATACAAGATAGAACAGTATAATGCGAAAATTAATGATAATGTGTTTAGGTTTACTACAGAATGGAACTTTTATACACCTTTACTTGTCACTGTATAACTGATATGTGTATGTGTATGTATGTGCATGTGTATGTGTGTGTATATGTGTATGTATGTGTATGCATATATGTATATGTGTGCATACACATGTGCATATATATATATAATATATATATATATATATATATATATATATATATATATATATATATATGAATATAACCAAAGAGCCTAAAATGATTTTAAAAGTGCTCGACCCCTTGGGGAGCAACCTTTGTCAATGATGTTAAAAAGGAAGGTTAAAACTCGAGGTTAAAACTCGACAAATTTGTTTCTAGCGGCGTTGCGCTGTCATCCTGATGACAGCGCAACGCCGCTAGAAACAAATTTGTCGAGTTTTAACCTCGAGTTTTAACCTTCCTTTTTAACATCATTGACAAATATATATATAATATATATATATATATATATATATATATATATATATATATATATATATATATTTGTTAAAACAAGTATTAAAAAGGAATACTAAAACTCTCTACAAATTTGTTTCAAGCGTGTTGCGCTGTCATCAGGATGATTTCTGGTTTGCCCACCGCCGATGTTATATAGCGTGTGGGCTCCCGTTTGCGGTTGTTTGCACGTGCGGGTTGGCTGCACGTGTTTTTTGAGGGCTTTCAGGTTTTTGTTTTGGTGTGTTCACTAACAACGATTTCCATTTATGCCTGCAGTTGTTTACTATTTCTGTTTTGGTGTTTAAAGTTGCTAAGTGTGGTTTGCATAGTATTAACCATTTTTCAGTTAAACATAGGTTGCACCTTTTTGAAACATTGCTGTATGGTGATGCTCTTTTTATGATTTTCCAGGATATATTGTAGCTTGTTTTTGCGTCTTTAAGTTTCCAGATATATTTGCTCAGTTCTGTTTGGTTTTTATATTTTTCTTTATTAAATGACTGTTTGTGGTTTGCATATCTGGTTTTGAAGTGGTTTTCAGTGATCCCTATGTATGTTTCTTTTTCATTTTCTGATGTCACAGTAGCCTGGTATACAATGTTGTTGTGAAGACATTTATTGTCTAGTGGGCACTGCTCTTTTCTGGTGCAGTTGCAAGATTTCCTTTCTTCACCCTTCTTTGCTGTGTTGATTTTCATTTTGTTGGATGCGTCAATTACGTTTTTGAGGTTGGGCATACATGAGTACGATAGTTTGACAGTGTTTTTGTTAAATATTTTGGACAGTTTGTGTTCTTTTGGAAATGAAGTTTGTCAAGGAGCGTGAAACCTCTCACAAAAGGCATTAGACGCTTGGAGACAAAGGGACAGTGTACGTGGCATACAAATAGGTAATAGACCAATTAACCAGGGTACCTTACCCATCGCACACGGCCGAACTGTGTGAAGGGGGCCGAAGTGGTCAGATGACAAACAACACCTAGGAGAGAGTTCGGACCTGCCCAGTGGCGAAAGGGGGAAGGGGTGTAACCACTACGACCTCGGCGCTCCAAGTGCGTGCTAAATGCTCGGTCAGCTGAGGTTCTTGTGTAAACAGTCAGTGAAGAGCAGGGGGCCTTGGATTTGTTCAGATGGTATTGCCGTGGGTCACTGTGTTGGTTCTATTGTCAGGCTGGCTGAATGTGTGTGGAGGTTGTAGTAACCCTCCTTAAGATAATTACTGTGTTAACTGACCACCGAAGTCGGCGGGAATTCTCGATGTCCATCTGGGGCTAAGTGTGTGTTTGCTAATCAATTAGGTAGGGGTGTGTGTAAATGCTGATGTGTGTGGAATGTAGCGAGTGGAGAATTCAGGGTACTTGTGAACTAGGGGTTTGAGAAGCAGCGTGGACAAAGGCATGACCCGAAGGGGAATCCTTTGTTTCCTCCCTATATAAACTGAGGGAGAACAACGTGAGAGAAGAACACCAGGAGAGAGAGAGAGAGAAGGCTGAGGAAGAGAGAGAGAGAGAGAGGAGTGAGCAGGACAGAGAAAGGGTCGAGAGAAACGTGGTCTGGGAGATAGAAGAGACAGCTAAGTCTTAGGGTTGAAGACAAGCTGGAAGAGAAGGAAACTAAGTTTGAAGCCCAGAGGTGGGTGAAGACAGACAAACTGAATTTGAACCCAGAGGTGGGTGAAGAAGACGAAGAAGAAGATTCGACGTCGAGATCCCAGAGACGACCACGACGACCCAGTCCTGAAGCCTGGAGCCAGTCAACCAAGGGCATCACCATCAAGCAGTGCTGAAGAAGACGTGAAGAGACTTTTTTCAAGAACTGTGGTGTGGTGTGAAAGCGTGGTTGTGTGTGTGAAAACCTGGCCAGGTAAGAAGTCATTTTATTATAACCCGGGATTAGGATGTATTGATCTTTTATGTTTTGATATTTCATTGTGTGTGATTGATTGTTCATGATTGATTATAAGTAGCATAGAAATTGCATTTCTTGTTCTCAGTCGTGTTAGGAAAGAATCGAATGCGTGACATCCCATTCCCAGAGAGAGGTGAATGTTTGATGGGCGCATGAGTGTGCATATGCGTGTATGAGTGCAAAGATAACCTTGGTGTGTAAGCCTGACTAATAATACATCAACTTAGTGCACTCAAGCAATACCATCACGATTTCCCCGTCCTGGACAAAGTGGCGAGCCTGCCAGGATTGCATGGCCCAAATTAGTTTCAGGAGGGAAACAAAGTGAGTACTAGAGTAGTACTGGGGCGAAGCGTCCACTAAAGGCAATTTTAATTAGCTCTTCTAATTATTTCCTTTAGTTCTTTGAGTGTTGAGTATTGACTTGCATGTAGGGTGGTTGTATTAATCAAAGGTCGTTCAGAGAAACGAAGAACGAGGTTCTAGTCTTAACTCTCACAGAAGCTGTGGTTTAAGATTAAGGCTCCTTTGTGTTAGGAACACTACCATTGGTTGGTGTACTCGTAACGTTTAGTAGATAAACTGTGTACCAACTTTACTGGGTTTATAAGCGTAACTGTTTTAGTGGTGCTAAAACATATAAGAAAAGAAAATGGCTGAAGAAAGTTTTACTCCCATTGCGGAACTGGTAAGTTTGGGGAAAGAAATGGGATATACAGGAGATGAACTGCGTAGATTCATTGAAGCTCAGCAGAAGACTGAGAGAGATGAAAGGGCTGAAAGAAGGAAGTTTGAAAAGGAACAGCTCGACGCTGTCAAAAGAAACTCGGATGCCGAGGCTGAGAGACTTAGACTCGAAACTGCTGCGTCGAAGGCGAAAGCAGATGCAGAGTGTGCAGCTGCCAGAGCAAGAGCAGATGCAGAGAGTGCAGCTGCCAGGGCGAGAGCAGAAGCGGAATCGGAGATTCTAGCCAAACAAATTGAGTTGGAAAGAATAAAGTCTGAAAATCGCAGTGAAATAGACACCAGTTCTGAGTCAGTAGGCCGCAGACAAAGTTGCGCACCTAGACTTAAACTCCCACTGTTCAGAGAAGAAACTGATTCAATCGACGCCTATATCAGTCGGTTTGAATCGGTTGCCGAGCACGAGGGCTGGCCCGAAGATGACTGGGCGATAAACCTGTCTGCCTTGTTGACAGGTCGTGCGTTACACACTGTTTCCACCTTACCCAAAGGTGATCAGAGAGATTTTGACAAGGTAAAACAAGCAGTACTAAAGGCATATGATTTGACTGAAGAAGGTTTTAGGCGTAAGTTTCGCGAGGCGAGAATCGAACAGGGTGAGACATACACTCAGTTCGGAGTTAGACTGGACCACTATTTCAACAAGTGGGTAGAACTGAGTGGAGTGGACAGTGATTTTGAAGGCCTCAAGACACTGGTGATAAAGGAACAGATACTTGATGGTTGTGGGACGGGCCTTACCATCCACATCAAGGAAAAAGGTGCAACCACAATAGCTGAGGTACTTCAGACGGCAGAGACTTACCGGGAAGCGAGGCGTGATTTACCTGAACAAGAGGAAAGCCCGGAAGCATATTCACAGAGGATAGCAGGCTAGCACATGACTCACGTAATGAGTCAGCAGTACACACCCGTAGGCCCACGGCGTCACGTGAGCAAACAAGGGTGAAAACAAATAGCCACGTGGCTAGGAATGAGCGTACCTGTTTTCTGTGCAATAAGACAGGGCACTTGGCTAGGGATTGTATATTTAAGTCACAGAAAGCTGCAGCAATGAGGATCAGGCCAAGAGAGAGGCAGATAGAAAAAGATGAACAAGATGACAGTGTTATTTTGTCTGGATTGTGCTGTGTGTTTCACCGATTCAGGCGATAACATGGATGTGCACAAAGGCAGAGTGGGGGAAAATGTGGTTAATGTCATTAGAGACTCTGGGTGCACTGGTGTCATGGTGAAGGAGTCCCTGGTTAAGAAGGGACAATTCACAGGAAAAACACAGAGGTGTAGACAAATAGATGGAACAGTAGCAGAATTCAAAACGGCACTGGTGTTCATTGATACACCATTTTATAGTGGAAGTGTACAGGCTTTGGCTGTTCCGAAGCCGCCGTAATGATTTGGTAATCGGAAACATCCCAGGAGCACGTGGGTACGGAGACCCAGACCGGGATTTCTGTGTTGAATCAGGGAAAAGGAATCACGTGAGGAAAAGCGTGTCCAGTGAGACCTACCGCACTCACTTTGGGCAAAACAAAAGGGCGATCACTCGCTCAGAAAGCTGTTCGGTTTTGCTCATACAAGGCAGAAGAAACGTGTTAAGGGAGGGACAATCGGTTTTGAGATAAAGGATGGGGTATTGTACCGAACGTTCACTCACTCGAGTTCGGGGAAGACAAAACGACAGATCGTTGTGCCTATAAAGCGCAGAAAGGCGGTGATGTCAGAAAAACATGTGACGTCAGCCTCGGGCCATCTCGCTAAGAAGGCCTCACAAAAGGCAGTGACGCAAGAGTACTACTGGCCCGGTATCCTTGGCGATGTCAGGCGTTTCTGTTCACAATGCAGCACATGCCGCGGGTAGGCAAGGTGTGTGTACAGAAAGGGGGATCAGACTGGTCTTACCAAAAAGTTGGCCAAAATAAGATGGTCGGTCGAGAAGTCAGGTAGTGGGTGCGTGTGTCTTTTGCAGTGTCGCGTATGCGTGACGTGGCTAGTTGCGAGCCATGTGTATGAAGAGAAGGGAGAATTCCGTAGAAACATAATGGTTATATGGCCACACGACTTTGAGCTGGTGGAGATTTCAGATTTATGTTGATATTTGCTTTGATAGTGTGTATGTATTGATTTTTCTCTATAATTTTTGTTGCAAGACAAATCTTGCGTGCGTTCTCTGGTGTAAGTAGGCTTATGAGAGGCCGATATTAGCACTGGTTTAAATGGGAAAATTATGAGTTTCATCTCCTTGAATGTTAAGTTTTAGCCAATGCAGGGCATTGTCTTCGAGTGGGGGGAATTTGTCAAGGAGCGTGAAACCTCTCACAAAAGGCATTAGACGCTTGGAGACAAAGGGACAGTGTACGTGGCATACAAATAGGTAATAGACCAATTAACCAGGGTACCTTACCCATCGCACACGGCCGAACTGTGTGAAGGGGGCCGAAGTGGTCAGATGACAAACAACACCTAGGAGAGAGTTCGGACCTGCCCAGTGGCGAAAGGGGGAAGGGGTGTAACCACTACGACCTCGGCGCTCCAAGTGCGTGCTAAATGCTCGGTCAGCTGAGGTTCTTGTGTAAACATCAGTGAAGAGCAGGGGGCCTTGGATTTGTTCAGATGGTATTGCCGTGGGTCACTGTGTTGGTTCTATTGTCAGGCTGGCTGAATGTGTGTGGAGGTTGTAGTAACCCTCCTTAAGATAATTACTGTGTTAACTGACCACCGAAGTCGGCGGGAATTCTCGATGTCCATCTGGGGCTAAGTGTGTGTTTGCTAATCAATTAGGTAGGGGTGTGTGTAAATGCTGATGTGTGTGGAATGTAGCGAGTGGAGAATTCAGGGTACTTGTGAACTAGGGGTTTGAGAAGCAGCGTGGACAAAGGCATGACCCGAAGGGGAATCCTTTGTTTCCCTCCCTATATAAACTGAGGGAGAACAACGTGAGAGAAGAACACCAGGAGAGAGAGAGAGAGAAGGCTGAGGAGAGAGAGAGAGGAGAGGAGTGAGCAGGACAGAGAAAGGGTCGAGAGAAACGTGGTCTGGGAGATAGAAGAGACAGCTAAGTCTTAGGGTTGAAGACAAGCTGGAAGAGAAGGAAACTAAGTTTGAAGCCCAGAGGTGGGTGAAGACAGACAAACTGAATTTGAACCCAGAGGTGGGTGAAGAAGACGAAGAAGAAGAGTTCGACGTCGAGATCCCAGAGACGACCACGACGACCCAGTCCTGAAGCCTGGAGCCAGTCAACCAAGGGCATCACCATCAAGCAGTGCTGAAGAAGACGTGAAGAGACTTTTTTCAAGAACTGTGGTGTGGTGTGAAAGCGTGGTTGTGGTGTGTGAAAACCTGGCCAGGTAAGAAGTCATTTTATTATAACCCGGGATTAGGATGTATTGATCTTTATGTTTTGATATTTCATTGTGTGTGATTGATTGTTCATGATTGATTATAAGTAGCATAGAAATTGCATTTCTTGTTCTCAGTCGTGTTAGGAAAGAATCGAATGCGTGACATCCCATTCCCAGAGAGAGGTGAATGTTTGATGGGCGCATGAGTGTGCATATGCGTGTATGAGTGCAAAGATAACCTTGGTGTGTTAAGCCTGACTAATAATACATCAACTTAGTGCACTCAAGCAATACCATCACGATTTCCCCCGTCCTGGACAAAGTTGTTAGGATTTTGAAGAATTCTTTCCCTATGTTTGTTTTGAGTTTCCGTCGTATGGGGGGTTATACCATAGATTTTTCTTTTCCTATTTTTCTTGCTTTATTTGTGTTGTCGGGTTGTATTGTAATTTGTAATTGTATCCACTTGTTTGTAGTGCCTCCTGGTATTCTACTGCTGCATTGTTGAACACTCTTTCACTGCATGACAGGTTTGATAGTCTCTTGTTTATGCCATGGGGTATGGTCTTTAATACAGATGGGGGATGGTTACTTTTGGTGTGTACAAAAGAGGTGTATCATTGGGTTTTTTGTATGGTTTATATATGTGATTGTTGAGATCCAGTGTTATGTCTAAGTAGTTCACTACCTTTTTGTTTGCTTCAATGGTAATCTTTAAGTTGTGGTTTTGGAAGATTTTGCATAGTTCTTTCTTCTTGTTTTCGATGGTTCTTGGATTGTTGGTTAGTGCAGCAAGGCCATCGTCTCTGTATAGTCCGACTTGTTTTCCGAGTTGCTCCCCAAGGGTCGAGCGCTTTTAGAATCATTTTAGGCTGTTCAACCATATTGACATATATATATATATAATATATAATATAATATATATATATATATATATAAACAAAGCTAGCTCTATGTCTTAGATTGAAGAAATAGGGGGAGATAAGCATTCATATCGGTGCTCGGTACTTATCCTTGGAATTTATTAGTTTGTTTATATATATATCTTAGACCTTATCTTTTAACAAATGTTGCTCCCAGTCCGGTTTGAGCATTTTTTAAAAATCTCTGCTGGTATTTACTACCATTGTCTATATATATATATATATATATATATATATATATATATATATATATATATATAGTTAAAACAAGTTAAAAGAGGAATCTTAAAACTATCTACAAATTTGTTTCGAGCGTGTTGCGCTGTCATCAGGATGGTTTTTGGTTTGCCCACCGCCGATGTTATATAGCGTGTGGGCTCCCGTTTGCGGTTGTTTGCACGTGCGGGTTGGCTGCACGTGTTTTTTTTGACAGCGAAACACGCTCGAAACAAATTTGTAGATAGTTTTAAGATTCCTTTTTTAACTTGTTTTAACTAATGTTGCTCCCCAAGGGGTTGAGCACTTAAAATTTTTAGGCATTTTAAATATATTTGATCTATATATATATAAAATATATATATATATATATATATATATATATAATATATATATATATATAAGTATGTAATATAAACAAGGTCAAAGTAGATAAAAATCCAAACAAACAAGATAAAATATCCGTATATGTAATGTAGGGTTATATATAATGTATGTATGTTTAATAGATATCGAAAGAGAAAGTCAAAATGTTTTTTGCATACTCCTTGCCCATTTGCAATGTTTTCGCCATCCCCCTCCCCCTCCCCCCCCCCCCCCCCCCCCCCCCCCCCCCCAACTTGATAGTCATGCTGTTCTTGTATTGTTTTTGGTATTGTTGTTAATTGAGATGCTATTGCTGTTACTATTACTATTGATGATGATGTTACTTTCAGGAGTATGATAATCTCAGATTCCTTTCGTATATTTCCCCCTTCCCCTTTTCCCCATACCCACTTCATGTGCCCCTTTCCCGTTTCTTTCTTCATCTATGTGTGTGTGTGGTTTGTTAAAAAAAATGCAATAAAATGTTTATTTCAACAACAAAAATTAAAAATATTCCAATCTTTGCACTGTGGTAAATTTTTTTCCTTGTCAATTCATGTATCCATTTTTGGGGTCAGTCTGTTTCGTACATATATATATATAATATTTTATATATATATATATATATATATAAATATATATATATATAAACATCCAAACAAAGAACTAAACAACAATCACGTCGAATATTTTCCCCAAAATTTCGAACCTCATTTGGTCTTCCCAAGGGACTTTAAATGATTGAATTGCATATAGCGCCTCCGTTCACAGTTTTTTTTTAAAAAACAGTTCACCCTAGTTCCAATGGTTAGAGAAAGGACAACGGTGGAAGGGTAGTAAGCTACGGGGAACACGAGAAAATATGGGTAGGAAAGACAGAGAGAGAGAGAGAGAGAGAGAGAGAGAGAGAGAGAACAGAAAACAACCGCCTGCGCGCACAAAAGAGAGGACGAGGGGGGAGGAGGGGAGGATGTTGGAAGGAAAGGGCTAGGGAAAAAAAGGGAATAGGGGGGGGAGGGAGGGGGGGGGAAGAAAAGGGGTGCTAGAAGGGGGGGGGGATAGGGGGATAAGTGAAGAGGGGGGAAAACCCAGGGGGTCGACAAATTTTGGTACAGAGAGAGGGAGGAATAATTAAGTGAGAGGGGCGAGCTGAGAGAGAAGGAGAGTGACAGGGAGGGAGAAAGAGGGAGAGGGGAAAGGGAGGGAGAAAGAGTGGAGAGGGGAAAGGGAGGGAGGAGGTGGAGGGAAAAATGGGGAATTGGCGGGGGGGGGGGGGGGGGGGGGGGGGGGGGGGGGGGGAAGCAGGGCAGAGGGGAAGTAGGGGGCACGAGTACATCTCAAGTATTTCTTTTTCAACGATCCCAAGAAAAGTATTTTTGTCTGTATAAAATGTCCCTGTCTGAGGCAACAAAAAGTTCCATGAAAGACAGATTTCCAGACAAAAGCTTGTCTCAGCAGTACAGCTGAATATCTCAAAGAGATAACACAATAGACGACATAAAACTTTACCCTATTTTAAAACTGTAGAAAATGTCCAAGTTAAAAATCACATACTTTCCATTAAGTCGCAAGCTCAAACAGTGTAACGTCATAACAAAACTGTCCACTGCGGTCTACAAGGAAAAACATACAGATATGTTTAAAAACATATATATATATATATATATATATATATATATATATATATATATATATATATATATATATATAATCTAACAATACAACATGACATTCAAACAATACTTTTCTGCACCATGCCATGATATCACAGAAAAGTACGATTATTTTAAACAGTAAAAGAAGACAATTAAGTAATGTATAATTCAAGGATAAGAAATTAAAAAAACACTATACTGTATACTTTTCCAGTAATACTGTGTGCATGACTTTCCCATCCCTTCTCCCTGTGCATTCGTATGTGTAGGTGAGAGATATGAGCTTTCTCACCCCCTTGCCCTCGCCATTTTTTTGTTTTGTTTTTTTGCAACGCTGATAGCCCCTGACCCATTGATCACTTCCATTCCTTTCAAATCATTACTATCATTAATCACACCGCCACATATAGTGAATATCATCACAATCCCCACCCATTAGATTTTTTAATGTATGATTTTTATTCCTTACCACTAAGCACTATCATCAATCTACCATAACCACTACTATCACTAGTATATTACGCCATTAAAAATAATTACAAAACAAACTGACTCTACTGTTTCACCCCCCTCACCCCCCCCCCCCCCCCCCCTCTTTTTTTTCTTTTTTTCTTTCTTTCTCCCTTTCAGTGGTTTGCCACTATTAACACTTTAAAAAAATTGCCAGTATCCCTCCTCTTATTATATACGTTTTCATCACCGCCACTATTATCACTCTTATTGCCATTGTTACCTTTATTATCATGGTCACCACTACTATTTCAACTCCCATGATCCCCTCCTTAACGGCCTCGTTTCATCCAACAGCCATTTTGTGCTGAATATGAGAAGATGAGTGGTTTCTCGTTCCTCGTGTTCATTGTCCTGGAGTTGTTTGTTTTTGCTTGAAGAAGACTCAAGAGATCGAAATGCATTGTGTTCTGACCTGTAATCTGTTTGTATCTGTGGTGGTAACGAACACCGTTTCTCTTTACATTTTGCTTCATTATCTTCCCGCAGTCACCTCGTTTTCAAACTTATCTGTTTTTCTTTCTTTTTAGTTCTACACAAGTTGTAACAGTAGGTTTGTAAAGACTGAAAAAATGTATCCTATGGATGGGGTATGTATCCTATGGATAGAGCCATAAATGAACAAGCTTTTGCTAATACAGGTGATTTAAATAGCTTTACCTTTTCTCGAGGTGTTAGCTGTCTTCTCACCCAAACGCTCAATACATGTTTCACGTCTGCTATGTTTTTTGTTCTTACTAGTTGATATCTGAACAGTGTTGTGAATTAATGACAAACCACAATCGAAGAATTTTGAATTTGTACAAGTTGCACATCATACGTTATTAGTCCATATAATGAACTAAGGAGCTTTTGCAGCTCCCCAACAACACCACTCTAATTTTACCTGAATTCATAGCCAAGCCTGATATATGAGCAAATCTTCCTTGAACATTTTTACAGGTCTCAAATGACTTTTTGTCACTTGCTAAAAGGAATCCCGCATAGTCTGTATACTGAGAAAATTTATATTCGACAGTACTGATAAATATTCCTCGGATTTATGCATGGTCACGTGTCATTAATGCTAAAATTTCAACAAGTAAGATAACTACATATGATAATAGTGGGTCATACTATCTGCGTTCTTGTTCTATCTCAAACCAGTCGGAAATCTGACCGTTGACAAGGACACGGGGAATGATATTCCTATGAAATGTTTCTATCAATTTGCAAAACGTTTTGAAAACAGAATGTTTTTAAAAAATATTTCAAACATAACACTTACATGAACTCATTTTATTGTGCGACACTTCTGGCATTAGAGACATGAATAGAGCAGTATCCTACGTATCCCCTTTTAGACCGTATACAACAATTCACTTTCTTTTCTAAATACGAATCCTGTGGAAAATGAACAGAATGACCTTTTCACTTTTGAAATATCAATATACATCCTTTCGTTTCTGTTTATCATTAATTTTTAGCCCTTGACAGTTTCAGTTTCATCAAGGAGGCGTCACTGCGCGCGGACTAGTCCATATACGCTACACCACATCCGCTAAGTTTCGAGACCACACGACGCATAATTTTAAGCTGGTGGATAAATGAATTAACAACTAAGATGGGAGAATTTAAGAAGAGGGTCTCGTGGACACGACTCGGCAGATATCTGACCTACGCATTAGACCAACGCGCTGGTCACACCTTGAGTGCCTACCTACCATCTTTCTTTTTTGTTGTTGCATGTGTGTGTGTAGTGAATGTACACATGTGTGTTTATGGATGTGTGGGCACGGGCCCGTGTGTGTGTGTGTGTGTGTGTGTGTGTGTGTGTGTGTGTGTGTGTGTGTGTGCGCACGCATGCATGCATGCGTGTGCGCTTTTGTGTGTGTTTATGTGCGCGCGCAGCGCGCGTGTGTGTGTGTGTGTGTGTGTGTGTGTGTGTGTGTGTGTGTGTGTGTGTGTGTGTGTGTGCGCGTGCGTGTGGGGTGTGTGTGTGTGTGTGTGTGTGTGACGTGTGTGTGTGCCTGCATGTATGTGTACGTGTGGGTGCGTGTGCAGAAGTGTGTGTGTGCGTGTGTGTGCGGTGTGTGTGTGTGTGTGTGTGTGTGTGTGTGTGTGTGTGTGTGTGTGTGCAATTTGTGAGTTTGTGTGAGCACACACACGTATCTGCATGTATATGTGTACATATATCTGTGTATATGTGTGTGTGTCTTTGTATGTGGGCGCGTACGCATGTGCGTGTGTGTATGCATTTGTGCGTTCATGTGTATGCGTGTATGTGCCCGCGCGTGTGGGTGTGGACGTGTGTGCGTAAGAGCGAGCAAGCGTACGTGCACACGTTTGTGTGTGTGTGAGAGGGTGAAACAGCTGTGGGAGGGGGTGGGGGGGGGGAGAAGTGGGCGATGGGGTGGGAATGGGGGCAGTGGTGAACAGGAAAGAATTTGCAGAGGCGGGAGAGGGGGAAAAGTGCGGGCGTCACCAGCCTGGTCTGATTCAAATCATATCGGTCAAATTCAGACTTCACCAATCAGCTTATTCACATCGTTTCATTGTTATAGTCTGGCTATGCTATTACAGTGCATGGGTTTCGAACCTTACTTTCTTCATTCTCTTGGTGCTCAACCTGTGAGGAAGCTGTAAATGGCTGTTTTTAATCAAAATAGTTTGATACCCCCTTTTCTTCCTGAACGCTTTTAATTTTATACGGGCCAAAAGCATTGAGCACCCATTGGATTATTTTCTTTAATTGTGATGTCAGCATCCTCAAGTAAAAACCTGGTTGAATTGAAGATTTTTTTAGAATACTAAACCTTTGTTTTAATTGTCTTGTCTCTAGGGGAATGATTACTTTTAGTTATTTTTTCCTTGGCTCTCAAAAATCACTTTTTTTTAAAAGCCAGAAACAGATCAATCAGGACCCCATGTTAGCCCTCTTAAACTTTTCGATTTTGCAAATGTTGATAGGGGAAAACAATGAACAAAAGAAAAAGAAAGAAAGAAAAAGTAAAATAGTAGTGATGGTGCCCACTTTTAGGTCAAAAAACCTTGTTTTTTTTTTCGAGTCTAAAAAGACCCCGGGGTCCTTTAAAAAAAAGTCCCATGTGTACTTTAAACTAGATGATAAATTTTTTTTTTCCCGCAGTCTTCAACGTCACGGGGAATTTTTGAAAAAATATTTTTGCGAACATACAGGGGATATTATATAATTTTATATATATTATATAATAAAATATATTATATTTTGCAGGGGCCCCCGGCGTTCCCCGGGGATATGAACATTTTTTTGGGCGATACTCCTTTGAGGGGCAAACATGTTTTAAATTGCTTTGATTTAAAATTTCAACCCCCCCCCCCCCCCGCCCACATTTTCCCCCACCCCCCCCCCCCCCAAAAATTACACATTTCTCTCTCTCCCCCTCCCCCTCTCCCCTTCCCCCTCTCTCTCTCTCTCTCTCTCTCTCCCCTCTCTTTACATTCTTTTGTTTTCACACACGCATCCCCCAAAAATTCTTCTTGTTGCCCTTAATTTTGTAGGGATAGATTTTGGGGGGAAAATTTGTTTTATTTGGGTTTTGCTTGAGTTAATCAACCGGGTCTGGGTCAAATTTAAAAAAATAGTGTATCAGGCTTTGGCACTTAAAATTTCTTTTTTTTTGGCCCCTCTTTTCCCCTCCCTTTTCATCCCCCTACCCTTTTTTCCATCCATGTTGCAAAAGTACTTACCGTTACTGAACATACGCATCCCAAATTTTTATCAATAGCGGGGGTAAATTTAAAAAATTAACGGTTTTTTAACGGTCGATTTTAAAGTTTTGGTTCTTTAAAAATTTCCATAATTTTTTTCAGCGTTTAAAAACTTTACATGCATCCCGGGAAATTTGCTATCAAGAAGGGTTTGAAAATTTGGGAAATTTCCCAAAAAAAAAACGGTTTTTAAACGGTCAATTTTAAATTTTTGGGGATCTTGAAAATTGTACTTTATTTTTTTTGCGTTAAAAACCGCACATGTATATCAAATTTCTTCAAAAATACCCCCCCCCCCCCTAAATTTAAAAAAATAACATTTTTCCCCCGGGCCCCCCTTTAAATTTCGGTTCGTAAAAGTTGTATATCAAATTTTTGGAAATTTTAAAACTGCACATGTATACCGAATTTCTTTAAAAAACCAAAATTTTTGGAAAAAAAACGGTTTTTAAAAAGGTCAAATTTTTAAAGGGCGAATGACTAAACTAATGATCCTATGTTACCCCCTGGATGTTCCTGTAGGCTTTAAAGTCCCGTTTTGGGGGCGATCCGTGGGCTTCGTGGCCGCCAACCCAGGGAAAATTTGGGTTTTTTTAAAAAATTTTTTTTTGGGTTTTGGGGTTTTTTAAAAGGTTTTTAACTGTTTATAATAACGTTTTTAAAATGCCAAATAACCGGGTTTTAATTTTAGAGAGTAGCCCCGGACCATGCAATGTCACAAAGGCCCTTTAAGAAAAACAGAGGGGAAAAAAGTCTTTGAAACCGGATAAAACAGTTTTTAAAAAGGTTTTTAACGGTTTTAAATTTTTTGAGAATTTCCCCCAAAAAAAAACCTTTGGGGGCACAAAAAGGGCCCTACCCCGCTAAATTTCAAGAAATCGGGTTTTAAAAAGTTTCTTTTATAGGGGTTTTGGGGGGTTTTTTTGGTTTTTTTAAAAGTTATAGATAAAGTTTTTTAACTGCCAAAAACGGGTTTTTTTTTAGAGAAGTAGTCCCCTTAAAGGGCAAGTCAAAAACGGCTATTTGAAGAAAACAAGGAAAAAAATGTCTTTTTAAAAAAACCCTTTTTTAAAAAGTTTTTTAAAAAGTTTTTTAAAAGGTTTTTTTTTTTTTTTTTAGGATTAGCCCCCAAAACCCTCCTCGGGTCACAACAACGTTTCCTCCCAAATTTTATTACAATCTTGAGCCGTAAAATTTCCCTTTGACACGGAATCCCAAATGGTGAGAGAGATTTTTAATTTTAAACATAGCACAGTACAAAAAAGGTAAAAAATCCAAAACGTATCATTTTTCTTAAATGATGTCCCACAGCGCCCATTTATCGGCTCAGTTGGGCGGGTTTTTTGGTTTTTCTGGTTGGCTGGGTCTTCACCCCGTCACCCTATCGGTTTAAACCTCAAATTTAAATTTTACGCGGCCCCCCCCCCCCCCCCCCCCCCCCCCCCCCAAAACACCCCCACTAACTTTTTTTTAGAGATTAGCCCAAAAACCCTCCTGGGTCACAACAATTTTCCTGCCAAATTTCAATTTTCAAACGGGGTTTAGCCGTTTTTTAGTCTATAGCGTAACACACACACACACAACACACACACACAGAAAATTTTCATATATATATATATAAATTATATATATATATATATATATATATATATATAATATATATAATAGCATGCATCACCGTACATTGTAGATTTTCAGTTCGTGATCCAGCCATGTCATATACGTAGCATGATAGATATCACAGAGAGAGAGAGAGAGAGAGAGAGAGAGAGAGAGAAAGAAAGAGAGAGAGAGAGAGAGAGGGAATCGTGGGAAAATGGAAACAAAATCCTTACCAGTCTCCCTGAAGGAAGTCAGAAGCACAACAATGCACAGAAAGAGAAGAAATCGCATTTTCTTGGTCGGCAGTTTTCCTGTCCTCAGAAGCACGCCAGGAATAGTGACTTCGCACAAAGCTGTCTTCGCTAATTTCGATTTCTGATGCTCCTTTCTGCTGCCCGTCAATATACCCAGTTCACTTGTCAATCAAAGCGTCCCCACACGCCACCAAGTCAGCCAATGACTGTGCACCTTCTCACCAAACGTCCATTGAGCCAATCCCAAGGCGTTTTATGTGCAACGTGGCATTAAAAGCCTTCCTCCATTGCTGACGAATCAAATTGTTTGAAAAAGAGACTAACATACCCATAAACCCTCTACCCACCCCACCCCCACCCCCACCTCCACACATCTATTTTCATTGACTCACACACACACACACACACAACACACCCTCCCCATCACCCCTTCCCCCCTTTCTGATCCTCCCCAGACATATGTACAAACAAGGATGCGGACACAAGCATCAGCATCGGCCAACTACCAGCAACACAAGATGTTACTTGACTACATTGCTTTTTTTTGTTAATTATTGAACAGATTTAGCCACTATTCAGTCTCAAATGCAGCAGTTTCAGTTTCATTTTCATCATGCCCATGTGTGTGTGTGTGTGTGTGTGTGTGTGTGTGTGTGTGTGTGTGTGTGTGTGTGCTAGTGTATGCAGTGCACGAGTGCATGTGCGTCTGTGTATGGTGTGTGTGTGTGTGTGTGTGTGTGTGTGTGTGTGTGTGTGTGTGTGTGCGTGCGTGTGCGTATGCTTGTGCATATATATATATAATATATATATATATATATATATATATATATATATATATATATATATATATTAAAATCATATATTAAAAGGAGTATTTGATTTTAACAAATGTTGCTCCCAAGGGGTCGAGCACTTTTAAAATCATATTAGGCCTTTTAGCAATATTCATTCTATATATATATATATATATATATATATATATATATTATATATATATATATATATATATATATATTGAATTATAAACAAAGCTTGCTCTTATGTCTTAGATTGAAGAGCAGCTTAGCTACATTTTCTTGTGAAAAATAAAAATATAAAAAGATATCCTCTTAAGACACAAGTGCTGAGGGTCAGTTCTTGGAATGAATCCGCAAGGGACTAAAATACAACAAACTAATAAATTCCAAGGATAAGTACCGCGCACCGTTCCAGCAACTTACAGAGCTGCTCTGTAAGTTGCTGGAACGGTGCGCGGTACTTATCCTTGGAATTTATTAGTTTGTTGTATATATATATATATATATATTGTGTGTGGTGTGTGTGTGTGTGTGTGTGTGTGTGTGTGTCTGTGTGTGTGTGTGTGTGCGCGCGCGCTTGCTTGTGTGCCTGTAACATGAGTGCAGATGTGCGTATGTATGCGTGTGTGTGATACGTGCGCTAGTGGGAGCATGTTCCTGCGTGCACGCACCTGAACATGTATGGGTAAATTCATGTGTGTATGTATGTGTACCTGTGCATACGGCCCTATAAGCATGGGAGTGCGCGCACGTGTGTGTGTGTGTGTGTGTGCATGTATGTGTGAGCGTGTGTGTATGTGCACACTCATGTGCATTTAAGTATGCATATGTTAACGCGAGAGTATGCGTGCACGTGCGTGGGTGCGTACGTGCGCGCGTGCGTGCGTGTGTGTGCGAGCGTATGTGTGTGCGCCTTTGATTGTTTGTGGGAAACGAACGTTCAGAAGAAGAGTTAGTAACAAGAACTATAACAAGAACAGCAATAATATAACAACAACAACAACAACACACAAGTTATCTTTGAGACAAACCGGCCAAACAAAAGACAAAGGAGCATCTTTGAGAAAAACTGGCGAAATAAGGACAAAGGAGCTTTGAGATGTTATTGCTTTAAGCTATCTGTAAGACAAACCAGGCGAATGAAGACAAAGGAAATTTGAGATTTTGTTGCTTTGAGCTATCTGTGAGACAAACCTTGCAAATAAAGACAAAGAACATGCTGAAAACTTAGATTGAAAGCAAAACTCTATTGTAAATATGGTTAATAATGAATAGTAAAAGATGTCAGCGAGTAATTGTGGTATACATGAATTTTCCATTGTACTATGTGTTTCTGCGAAATGTGTTTTGGGTGAATAATGCAGTTCATTTAATGGGTCGAATTTGATTCTGCTGATTTTGTGTTCCTCCGATGCTGAATGAAAAACCTGACTTGCAAAGAAGAAGGTCGAATTCTAAAACGTGTTTTTGGTGAAACCTATAATTACATCATTTTCTATCCCCACATCGAAATTTTATTTCAATAGCACGCGCGCTTGTGTGTGTGTGTGTGTGTGTGTGTGTGTGTGTGTGTGTGTGTGTGTGTGTGTGTGTGTGTGTGTGTGTGTGCGTGTGTATGTGCTTGCGTGCGTGTGTGCGTGTGTGCCTGCGTGCGTGCGTGCGTTCGCGTGCGTGCGTGCGTGCGTGCATGCGTGTGTGTGTGTGTGTGTGTGTGTGTGTGTGTGTGTGTGTGTGTGTGTGTGTGTGTACGAAATAATAAAAGATGTTGACTGTGACTCTTTACCATCCAAGGAAATGCATGTGTGCATATTTTGATCATAACAAACTCTTCGTAGTCAACAATCTGTTACATGATACTTTACATATGTATGCATTATCATATATGCTTTGCGGTGAACTCTTGTCTTGGTGTGAAGTAATGTATCAGGTTACAGATTTCATTGTGCAAAATCTCAAACGTCACCACGGTCAATGTCTCAGTTTGAAATGATAAAATTACTCTTGGTTCTGCACCGTAAGTACTGAATTTACAAAAACAAAAATCAGTTAACCCAACCTCTCCCTCGATACCTCACCTCCAGCTCCCTCACCCACTCACCATACCTCTTTGTTGTTTAACTCCAACAGAAATGCATATCGTTGTTACAACTCCGTTGGGTCCTTATGTCATCAACATCTGACTGATCAGTTGCACTAGATTCGCCTTTGATCGCCTACTCACAGCTTTCCCCTCTACCAGTGAGTTTCTGCTTCAGCGCAAGTGCTCCCTTTTCTAAGCCGAAATACACTAGGCGTGTCAGCTATCGTAGATCACGGAAAGAAGTGTAATGACTGTGGGTAGATTATTGTTTAGGTGAGCGGTGATTAGGCGAGATAATAGACGATGTGT